>PVJO010022443.1:0-28032 GCA_004026905.1 Hystrix cristata | reverse complement strand
CAAAATAGACCACATATTAGCTCATAAAACATGTTTAAGTAAATGCAAGAAAATTGAAATTATACCATGCATGCTATCAGACCATAGTGCAATAAAACTGGAATTCAATGGTAATAGAGAACAAAAACACCACATAAACACTTGGAAACTAAATAACATCCTTCTGAACAATAGCTGGGTCACAGAAGAAATTAAAGAACATTTGTTTTTGCTCAATTTTATCCATATCCTTTTTCTCAGAAATGGGCATTATGGGGGTTCTAATGATTTCTCCAATATCAAATAGCTCTTAAAGTAAAACCGTGATGGATTGAGTGTGAATGAAGCAAACGGGGATTAAATCTTCCTTGAAATACATATGGACTTAATAATTAGCAGGAAGGCTCTACATAATTAAAAAAAATGTCTGGGATAATGTTTAAGATGCCTGAGAAATGGAGAATGCTGCGGGACTATGCTGTCTCAGATAATAGCTTTTCTCTGAAACTCTGATGTCACAGCCAGGGAATGAATTGTCCCATCCAGGAGGTGAAGAAGGCTAGCATAGTTTCTGGCACATAGTAAGCAATTGAGGAGTTATTGCTTGATCTCTGTTTTCCAAATGTTTTAAACACTGCTAAACTTAGTTTTGTTGAGGAAACTTCTTTCACAGTGCCCTCGGGAGTTCACAATCTAGTAGAGTAGTGAATGTACAAAGAAATAAAATTAGTAGAATGTTCAAGGTCTGATGTAGAGAAAAGAAGGAGCTAGTACATTTTGCCTAAAGGAATCTGGAAAGGCAGCATCAATGATGTGTGGGCCGGGTCCTGAGGGAAAAGCTGTTTGCCTGATGGACTATGATGAACAGAGTAGGCAGCACATGTGAACATTCAGAGGCAAGAAGACAACTTGGAATTTCTAGGTAACCATAATTAATATATAATGCCAAAGTACAGTAGAGGAGAGGGACACACCTAAAGATGGGACCAAAGGGCCAATTAGAGTCTCAACTAAATAGGGCTTGCGTTCTGAGATCCTTGAGCTTTATCTTGAAAGACCAATATTGTGATTATCGTCACAGCATCTCAGCACTCATTTTATACAGATATATTGGAAAATAACATTTATTGAGGCATAATTCACATACAATAAAATGCACCAATTTCAAGGGTATGTCTTGGTGATTTTCGATAAATGTTACATTCTTCGATCAATGTTACATCTACTACCACTCAATCTACAGAATTGTATCATTACCTTAACGTTCCTTATGGTCTTGTCATTCAGTCTATCCACTATCCGCACCCACAAAAGCAGTATAGATTTCTGTCATTATAAATCATGTCTATCTTTCTAAAATTTCAGTTAAGTGGAATCACATACCATATACCGTTCATGTTTGGCTGCTTTTGCTTAACTTGATGTTTTTTAGGCCCACTCATGTTGTTGAAAAGTTCATTTCTTTTTATTGATGAGATTTTATGAAAACTCACTTCACTTACTCATCTATTGACACTTATTGATGGACATTTGGTTCATTTCCAGATTTTGGCTTTTACAAAGCTGCTGTGAACATTTGTGCACAAGTCTTTGTCAACACCCACTGTAAGATATGGTATAGCTAATAAATCTTGAAAGAACCTACCACCTCACCACCATCAGCCAAACTAGATGAGTGTGTGGCTGGGAGCAGGTAGAGGGCAGCATGAGGAGCAGTCATGTGACCCAGGAATACTACAGTCTTTTCTCAGAAGAATAAAAGTACTTATTCCACTTGGGTTGCTAAAATAGGGCTATGCAAGCTTGAAGCTGCCCCACTTTTCTACCTTGGTGGCGTAGAGGAAGCCTTTCTACGGTAGGAGAGAATAAGAAATATGAAGAGGAAAAATAGAATGGAGAGAGAGAAAAAGAATCCCAGCCTCCTTTGGGAATTAGACTTCAACCTAAAACAAACAAACAAACCAGAAAAAACAACTATTCTGAGACAGAATCAAGAATCTGAAGAATCCAATAAAGAGGAAACTGGAGACTGGATGAGAAAGGACCTAGTGGAGACTGCTGAAATTCATGAATCATATTCTCAATTCCTTGGTTTCCACAGAACCAGCCCTTTCTTAACTTTGACGTTAGACAAGGAAGGTGCCAGTCCTAGGTCCTAACAAAGAGAAGTAATCAGGCTCTCTGTCCATGGAGAAGGAGACTCCTAAGGCAGACAGTGGTGTCTCTTAACCACTTCCTCTCCATCCATCCTTAGTTCAGCTCAACAGATAAATATTGCTATCTGCCTGTTAATGTAGAAATGTGATGGAGTCTGAGGATATAAAGATGAATTAATTAGATAGTCTCTCCTCCCAGACTTACATACTAGTGAAGGAGGGTGGTACCTCATGTAGCCCAAGGAGATAAAATTTAGAGCACAAAGTGAGAAAGAGGAAAAGAGCACTACAGGCAGACAAGAAATCTTTACTGGTTTTGATACATGGTAAAAGCCAGAGAGTAGTCAGAGACATCACTAGGGCAGTAAGAGTCAGGCTCAAAGCACCTTGAATGCTACATTAAGAAGCTGACATTTTATATCATATTAGTATTCTAAGGTTGCCATAATAAAGTACCACAGACTGGATGCATTAAACAACAGAACTGTATTTTTTCACAGGTGTGGAGGCTGGAAGTTCAAGATCAATTTGTTGGCCAGTTTGGTTTCTTTTGAGGCCTCTCATCTTAGCTTGCAGATGCCTGGATTCTCCCTGTGTCTTCACACTGTCTTCCCACCGAGCGTGTCCATGTCTGCATTTTCTTTCTATAAGGACACCAGTCAGATTAAAAATACTCTTAAAAATACTTCTCTTTAAGTAGAGCTCACCCGAACAGCCTCCTTTTAACTTAATTACCTCTTCGAAGACCCTACCTCATACGCTGTCACACTCTGAGATACTAGGGGTTACAAGCTCAGTATATGAATTTTTGGAAACACGATTCAGCTTGTAACAGAAGCCACTGAAGGATTTTAAGTAGGGAAGGGGTGAACAATTTCTACATGTCAGAAACATTACTGGTAAAAATATAAAGAATAGACCAGAGAAAGATGAGGCCACAGATCTGAAGCTTGGTTGACTTTTGGAACTGCCCAGGCAAGGGATGATAAGGACTTGAGGGCCTATTCTCAGATGCTACATGCTTAGAATATAAATCACTTAAATATAAGTGGCTTATGAGCAGTTGATGACATGTCCCACAGATAAATTCTGCTGCACAAGATGTTTATGCACATTTGTTGTGAAGGGGAAGAGTTGATGGAATGAGGCAGGAAGGAGTTTCTCAACTATATTATGGCTTTAGAAGGCTTCCTAGGTTCAGATCCTGTTTCTTTACTTGTCATTCTTCCTGTTCCTACCATTTTATGGAGATTTATTTTTGATGGTAGAAAGACCACACAATATTGACTCAGGGTCTTCTTGAAGCCTTTGTTCTGGCAGTTACTCAGTGAATGATATTAGAAAAATCATTTTATCTCTCTGAACCTCATTTCCTGATCTGTAAAATGGGGCTGACACTATCTAGCTCATGGGTTTGTTGAAAGAACGAAATGAGATCATGAATGAGAAGTATTTTTAAAGACCTGTACATTTGCTATTTATTGTATTTGGCATCCCCGAAAGATACTTTATGTCTGGCCTTGGGAAGCAGATATTTTTTTGTTTGGTTTCATTTTGTTTTCTTGAGACAGGGTCTCACTGTGTAGTTCAAAATTGCCCTGAACTCACTTTGTAGCTCAGGCTGGCCTCAGCTTCCTGAAGTGCTGGGATTACAGGTATGTGCCACTATGCCTGGCTACATACTCTTTATAGAGCATACTATTAGTGCCTATGATTTCTTTGAGTTGCCTTCAAGAGCCCTAGATTACATCTTTATTGTAGAAGGGAATCAATCCCTGGATTGTAGGAGTTTGTTGGGTGTTAGTTTTTATCTATATGAGAAAAACGAGACTCTTCTATGGGCTGTTCAAATCTGATTAGCAGGAAAGAAAGAAAAATAATAAAGTTTGATTTTAGTAAATCCTAGAATTTTAGTGGCATGTTTAATATCACTAAGACAAAGAGAAAGGAGCAAATATAGGCAAAAGCAGAGAAAAAAAGGATCAGAGAAAGCCATAAGCGGTAATCTGAAAACAAAAGGCAAAATCAGAAAAGAAACTAAAAAAGTAAACAAAGACTTTCCCCAAATGTCTCCTATTTCAGAACTCATAGTCATGTCTCATTTTCTTAACTACAAGATCCGCAAGGGAGATGGGAAGAGTTGTTCTTTTTAATATCATTTCTGTTTATGCCTGGTCAGTGTCAATTCATTATTAATAATACTGTGTACGAAAAATGATTCCTGGAAATTTTGACGAGTTTGTTATTACATACACTTTTTGTGAACTATATACTCAATGCAAATTTAGAATACAATTCACTTTATGTAGATTTTATTTGATTTTTTACAGATAATTTTGTTTATTAAACATATACTGGTTCAACAATCTTACCCCAGAATGGAATGTTTCTTCAAAGAAATCTGATGTTTTCACATGCAAAATCTTTAACCTGAAACTGTGTACTAACAATCCTCCCTTTAACCCACCAAATTTTCTTATAACAAAACTAGAAAACGTAGCAAAAATTTGTCTCTGATGAGATCAGGGACCAAAAATCATTCATTCATTCTTTGAACAAATGAATATTGAACATGAGGCTTTTTGCTAGGTTTAGAGTAGATGAATAAAATAGAAATGGTCCCTCATGGAGCTTACAGTCATGTGGAAAAGTTAAATAGTAAATAAACACATTAAAAACATCTAATCAATATATAATTACAAATTCTGATAACTTGTAGGGAAAAAATGTTGCTATGAATGAGAATGACAGTGGAGACTTCGGACGTGGCAGTGTTGAGGAAATGAAATTTAAATTGAATCCTGAAGGATGAGTATGACAATCCTGAGAAGTGAAGAGTAGTCCAGAGAGAAGAAATGACACATTTGCAGCCCAAAGACAGGAAAGAGTTCAGTTGTGGGGTTCATCAAAACAGACTCATGTGGCAGATCTCAGGAACACAGCTAGGCCAATTCAATTTAAAAAAAAAAAAAAAGGTTCTTTTCTTGTTTTTCATGTCCTCACAGTTCACAATGATTGCTAAGTGTCCTAGGTATGGTCAGGACTGAAGCAACTACCAACAGTTCAAGCAGAACTATCCATGAGGCCAAGCTTAACTAAGGCCCTAACGGAGACAAAGGGCAAGGTTGGGTAGGGGAATGAATTTAAGGATCCAGCATATTAGGATTCTTTATTCAATTATGTCCTTAGAAATGAACTGCTTAAAATGTAATCATTTGGATTTTTTGACACTCCATCATTGGTTTTTCGTTGTTTCGTTCTGTTTGAGATGGGTCTTGCTATGTAGTTCAGGTTGGCCTTGGACTCACTATATACCCCAGGCTGAGCTCAAACTCACAGCAATCCTTCTCCCTCAACTTGCTAAGTGTTGGGATTACAGGTATGCACCACCACACTTAGTTGTTTTTACTGGGGAAATTTTTCTGGTGATTTTGTGACTTGCCTAGTTCCAGTGTCCCCTACTTCTGTAACTGCTGCTCCTGCTGCCAGCATTACATTTGTGGCAATTTCCCAGACCAGGCACCTCAGAGGTACCTTTGATTTTTCTGTCATCTGTCAAGAACAATAGATTCCATCTCAGCACTGTCTCTCCAGTGAGTTGTTACTGCCTCATTTTCATGGTCACTGACTACATCAGGTTCTCCCATGCAACTCCCTGGCTCCAGCTTTATCTAATTCTGTCTATTCTTCAAGTTTCTTCCATGTTCATCTTCTTTGATGACTATTCTAATTCTGTCCCTTTCTTGGCTCTTAACATTTTCTCTGTAATGGAATTCCTATAAAGCCAGTTCATATTTGGCCCTGAAGAGCAGCATCCTTTATTGTCACCTTAGCCTTTGCTCTTGTTTTGGCTGTCTTGTGTCCTTCTCCCATCCCTTGCTCACTTTCTGGCCATCTTAATTCTATAGTCTTCCAGTGCTTTCAGGCATTCATTCATTCAATAAATACATACTGAGTTTCTGTTATATGTTAGACACTGTTTGGCACTAGAGCAAGACAGATATAGTCCCTGTGCCTGTGGAGCCTATATTTTCACAAAAATATAGTAAAGTTATAACTAAAGAAATAAATCGGGCTGGGGACGCAGCTCAGTGGCACACTGTCTGCCTGGCAACTGAGAGGCCCTGGGTTTGATTCTTGGTACCAAAGAAGAAAAAAGTAAAAAGAAAGAAAGAAATATATCAAGGCCAGAGTAAGACAAGAAAAATTTTTCTGCAGCAGATTAATACATTGCTAGGACTCTTTGAAAAGAAAGGCTGTATCTGAAATTAGACTGGGAAGTTAGTTTTTCATTACTGGTCTATATTAGGGTAGTAAAGGGAACTAAGGTTGAAGAAATTAAGAGTCAAGGCATTTACAGAATGCCTTGAATAGGCTATTGAGTGTTAAACATAGTTACAGACAATGAAGGAGCATCCATTTTTTTAAAAACCTTCTTAAAATCAGATTCTGAAGAACCATCAGCTTTCTTCGTGTCTAGCCTTCTTCAACAAAAAAAAAGACATCGAGGCTTGATTAACAAGATGTACAGAATGGTACAAAAAAAAAGAAAAAGAAAAAAAGACGGGTCGTAAGTCTGAGCAGCAAGTCTTAAGTCTGAACAAATAGTCGTTAAACAGGTAGGTTGTTAAGCGAGGAATACACTAATTGCGAAGATGCTACAGTCAGTGGAGCAAAAGTCAGCAAATCAAACTAAGACATGCCCAGAGAAGAAGGAAAACCAGGAGAGATTGTTGTTATTATGCCAGGAGTAAGTGGAATTTCAAGAAAGAGAGAGTACATATTTCATAGCGTTCAGTGCTCTAGAAAAGGCAGGCATGATAAGTACAGAAATACCATTTCAGCAAAATGGAGGTCATTATTGACCTTTGATAAACGTAGGATTTTTGTTTCATTTTGTTGTTGACTTTGTTTTAATAAAATGACCTCTATTAACCTATCCATGTGTTTATTTGCTATTCATTAAATGGACAATTAAGTATCAGTGTCTAAGAACAGAAAAATGAATAAGAGCCTCTCCCCTGAGGGAATTCCCTAATGAACAACTTATTGTAACACAGTTTGTCAAGTTTAAAATAAATAAGATTATGAAGGAATGAGTGGATGCACAAAAGGACTATCAGAGAAGCTTCTCCAGGGGAAAAACAAGTTGAGATCTAGAAGGATGAAAAAGGTCATATTTCAGGAGAGAACATGGAAGACAAGAAATCTTGGTTAAAGTCCAAGAGTAGGTAAGCCTAACTCTCTGAATTTCTCATACTGTAAAACTAGCAGAATTGGATCTGACTGGAATTACTGGTAGATCTTAAGAAAACAAAACCATACTCTAAATGGGTAGAAAAGAAGGATCAAACCCTAAGAGTAGGTCACAACTAAAAATGAGAAGGGTGAAAACTCAATTCATAGAAGTGTATAGGCTATAGGAAGTTCCTGGCTTGTTCTCTATACTCTGGACTCCTTTCCTTGTTTGCAACAACCAGGTGCTTATTTTGTTTCAACCCTAACATACATACCTCCTTAATCTAAAAGTGATGACCTCATCAATTTTAATCCAATCTTTCTTAATAGATCAATTTCCTTTGTATGAGGGAAGCCCTTGTACATAGAGAAGCCTGAGAAAAGATCTATTTTCACAGATCTGAGAAGTTATTTGTAATTAAAACATTATCCTTAAGCCTATATTTTGGGTAATTTACCAAGAATATTTTCTGTTGATAAATATGACTATATGATTGCTTAATTTGGAATATTTTAACTAAGGATGAAGGTTAATGGAAAATGTTAAGCTGTTCTTCAGATATGATGCCTATACCTTTCAAATCAACATATACTTTCAGAGACTCTTTTTTTTGTGCAAAAGTAAAGAGCAACTAGTCAGGCGGGCACATGCCTATAATCCTAGCTATGTGGGAAGCTGAGGCAGAAGGATCACAAGCTCAAGGCCAACCTGGGCAACTTAACCGGATCCCGTCTCAAAATTTTAAAAGGGCTGGAATGTAACTCAGTTGTACGTATTTGTTTAGCATGTAAGAGGTCCTGAGTTTAATCTCTATTATCAAAAAAAAAAACTTTAAAAAAGCAACTAGTCAACCCCAGCACATATTTGAAAAGAGTTTAATAGCAGAAGCTCTATTACCTGCCTAGTACACACAACCCCAGAGTAGTCAGGTTCCAATAACCTAACGAGGGAAGACAAGGGAAGAAGATGGCTTAGAAAGCAAGAAAAACCCAAACTTTCTAATGGGCATTTTTATGGAACTGTGTTTGCTTTTGAATGCCTGTCTGACTTGCCTGCAGGAAGGAGGAAATTGTCAACAGCTCTGATTTGCCCCCCAAAAAAACTTACAGGAAGAAAGATTTGTTTTGGTTTATGGCTTCAGAGATTTCATTCCATGGTCAGCTGGCTCCATTGTTTCTGGGCCTGTGGTGAGGCAGTACATCATGTCAGAAGGGCGTGACAGAGCAAAGCTGCTCATGTTATAGTGGAGAGATAGAGAGGGAGAGGAAGAGGGAGAGGGAGAAGAGGGAGAGGGAGGGAGAAAGAGAGACAGAGAGACAAGGAATGAGTCTGGGCACAAAGTGTACCTTTAAAGGTATGTCCCCAGTGATTTCTGTCTTCCAACTAAGTCCCACCTCCTCGAGTTTCACCACCTCCCACATAGCACCACTAGCTGGGGCCCAGCCTTCCACATTGGTCCTCTGAAGGGCGTTCCAAATCCAACTATAGCAAGAAGGCAAAACACACTGGGCAAGTGCTTTTCCTGCCTTGAAAACCAGCTGTTCTCTCTTCAGATGTCTGCCATTCGATGTGAATTTCTATACCACTTTAAAGAGCTACAGCTTTTCTATAAGGGAGAAAACTCTTATTCACTTTATAATGGATAAAGTTTAAGTCTTTAGACCCCAATACATAAGGAGAAAGAAATACGGCCTTTGAAGTGTTCTGTTTCTAGGCCTATCCCATTTGCTGAGAAATTTTAGTCCATTCACATCTCCCCTCCAAAGCAGATGTCTGTGAGAAAGAAAAAGAACAGCACAAAGATACTTTTCCAATGGAATTCACAGATGTGAGTTTCCCAGAACAATGAAGCACAGCCCTCCTGTCAAGTTCCAGGACTACCACGCTGAGCTCTCTTGACACATGCTTTCATTCGGTTTTGGCCAAGGAGGCCTAAATTTAGGGATAGGTGACAAAATTCTATCCTTTATCCCACTGCCTCTTGTCTTGTGTTAAAATAATCTTATCCCCTGAAACACACGTGATTTATGTATGGGTGGTGACAGATTCTAGTCTAAGGTGAGGATAATTAAAATATAACTGAGGTTTAGGGGTTTTTTCTAACATATCTATCCTAATAGCTCAATGGAGGTGACAATAAGAACAACAAAATATAGGTAGTTCTGTGCTTCCTAAGGTTATGGAGAGACATTTTTAGAAAAATTCATAATGAACACTTGAAAAGGGACTGAGTATGGTGTCAGAAGATAGGAAGAGGTTTTTTGGGGGCGTTGGAGGGTGCTGGGGATCAAACTTGGGGCCTTGCACTTGCTAGATAAGCGCTCTACCACTGAGCTAAATTCCCAGCCCCTAGGCAGACTTTTATGACAGGAAAGTGAGTGGCACTTTTTCACGGAGATTTCAAGTGGTGCCCTAGTAGTCAGTGTTCAAGAGGCTCTGAACTGAGTTAGGAGTGGCCATGGAACATAGCTTGGGAAATTGCTACTTTTTTCTTGACTAGGAAAGTTGCACGTGAGAATTCTGGCATGCCTGGGACAGAGCAAAGAAGTAATCTGGAAATAACTGTAAAGCATGATCTATGTGTACACTAATCAAGCTGAAGTAAAATGATTGTGTTCATAATATTCAATATTCCTGTAAGAAGAAAGATATATTCCAACAAGGCTCTTTTAAAAGTCCCCCATCAGTTTAGGTAATTCAGATGGCAAAAATATGTCAGGTAAGAAGGTTTATGTCATTAAATCTTAACTAAAATTGCACTAACTAGACCACCTAGGACACTTTTTTCAGCGGGAGGGAAGAGATATGTAAAGCAGGGGAAGGAAAACTTTCCCTAGGCTTTACTCTCAGAGTAGTGGCTGGTCTGGCTCTAGAGGCAACTTGTCAGAACATGCAGAGAAGTCAGTAAATATAGGGAAGATTGGGAAGACATGCTAAGACCCTAGGGACTCTAGGGACTATTGTTTAGCAGGTTCCAGTTGGTATATACTGGGAAGAAGGTGAGTATGGAATTCTGTGGTTTGATTTCCTAGTTTCTGATATTTTAATTATTTACATTTCCATTTTATTTTTATTTATAATTCACACATAGAAATTGTATATATTTATGGAGTACAGTGTAACATTTTAGTACAGATCTTCCTTGTTTAATGAGTTACCTGTTTAACAACTATATGGTCTTACGACAGAGGCAGCTGTTTGGATTTACAACTCACCGCTCAGACTTAGAACCCATCTTTTTTTTGTACAGTTCTGTACATCTTGTTGATCGAGCTTCAGTGTCTTTTTTTGTACAGTATGCCTCATTTGTAGAATTTTTGCTGATTATACCGTAGAGTACTATAGTTTTATGTTGTTATACATTACAGTACTGCATGTAAGAGTTATGAAACAAAAGCAGAGTTATCGAGTTAGAGTTTTCTTTGACCATTTCTTTGTTCTAAATATTGTAATATACATACTGTATACAATACACACATATTTTTCATACCCCTCATTTAGCGACTGATTTACTTAATGACCTAGTCACAGGAACACAACTTGGTCATTAAATGAAGAGTACTATTGTATTTTAGGCACATTCACTAAGAATGTTGAACAAATAAACACATCAGTCATGAAAAGACAAATGTCTTCAAAATGTGTATTATTTCTATAATGTCTGATACTGGAGGAGAGTAAGCTACCTGATACTTTCTGGATATTGAAGCGATCTCATGAGTTTGCTTGTTTCGCCTCAATGTCCAAAAAATATATGGTTTGCCTGTTTTGATGCAGAGGGAGTGATTTGCAGCACAGCCTGATGAGACCTGTTGATCACCTATGATATAGGCAGAACAGCTGTGTCAAAGGGCCAGAAAAATTTATCAGTGTACTCTTTTTATTGGGCTCACTTCTAAGGACTATTTGCTTCCAACAGTTCCTCAGGTGATAATAAAACTGACTCCTGTGGAGTTAAATAAATTCTTAGATATAAGCAAACACTTTGTGACGTTATGTTTAAATACCACATTGTTTTTCTGGTGTGAGACACTGAAAGTGTAAATAAAGACTAAAATGTATTATATTGGGAAAGGGAAGAAAGTGTTCAAATGGGAAGAGGAACAAGGGAGCGGGAGGGGGAAAGGAACAGAGGGACAAGAGAAATAAGAAATGGAAGGTAAAAATGGAAACAAAGCTTTTGTAAATAAGGAAGGAGGAGGGCATGAAGGGAGGGGAGGGGAACAGCAAAAAAAATAGAAGTGAGTTACCTCTGAACCTTTTGATATGTACAAACGTCTCATATCATATGGGTGCACATATTTTCTCAAGGGTGATATATATACTCTGAACCACAGGAAACAACTGAACAATTAATTATCATTGTTATTCTTGGCTCTGTGATTGTTTTGTGCGTTTAATTTTTGTCTTACACTCCTGGCTAGTAAGTGTCTTTACTACATACTTTAGATGTCTTTCTGTCCTCCAAGATATTTACTACAGAGGTGGACAGAGCACTGACTCCATTAATGCAGTTTCACTGTCAAGGATTTGTGGCATTTCCAATAATTTTTACAGAGTCAAGCAGGTTCATGGTTCTGTGATATATTATTAGTATTGTTTTTTGTTTGTTTTGAGACAGGGTCTTGCTATGTAATTCAGGCTGGCCTTGAACTAATTATGTAGCCCAGGCTGGCCTCAAACTCACAGCTATCCTCCTGCCTCAGCCTTCTAAGTCCTGGGATTGCAGGTGTGTGCCACCACACCTGGCCATTATTAGTAGTACTTAGTTTCATTGGTCCCTTGCAATGACCTGCAGAAGCTCCTTCATTTGTGAACCAAAACTGTACATTCAAAAACACAGCTTCCAGTAATATCAACTATGTGATCGAAATAACCTTGAAGAATTCACAGAAGCTGCTAAAATGTAAGGAAAGAGCATGTGAGGAAATATAGGAATAGGTACTTTATTGATTTGCTAAAGATCATATTTGGATTGCATCTGTTTTGCAGTCATGATTATTAATGAACACTTTCTACATCATTGCTATACCAATAAGATATCCTGGATTTTCTGAGTAATTTTCATCCCCGCCTTTTCTAACATGTGAGGGATCAGTATTGCCTGAACCCCGCTAACTTGATTTGTTGGTGGCTATTGTATTTTATTTTAAAGTTTATTGGAGAATATGTGTTCTTAAGAAAAACAAATCATTTTCATTGAACTATTTTGATACTATGAAGTCTAATACAGATTTTCCTCGTTTAACGACCTGCCTGTTTAACAACTATTTGGATTTAAGACGGAAGCATGCTGTTTGGACTTACAACATGTCACTCGGACTTAGACTCGCCCTTCTTTTTTTGTACAGGTCTGTACATCTTGTTGATCGAGCCTCGATGTCATTTTTTTTGTACAGTACACCTTGTTTATATAGTACTGTAATTTTTGCTAATTGCACTGCCCAGTACTGTAGTTTTATGTTCTATTATATATTACAGTCCTGAATGTGGGAGTTAATGCAAATAAAAGCAAAGTCATCAAGTTGGAGTTTCCTTTGACCATCTCTTTGTTCTGAATATTTTACATACTATAAACGATTCCCCATTTAGTGACCAATTTATTTAACAAACTAATCGCAGGAACTCAGTTTGGTCGTTAAATGAGGAGTGTCTGTACATTCTCTCTGGATGACTTAATTACTCACATGCTAAACTCATGCCTCTGAAATCTCCACCTCTAATTTATTGATTCCCTCTGAGTACCATCAGGATATATTCAGTTGCTTATTAGACAACTGCCTATGTCCACAAGGACCATAGCCTTACCCTGACCCAAGCCAAGCTCCTTATTTCCCTTGTCCTGTCCAGCCCTTAGACTATATTTTTCTCCATTAATTTCCCATCTAGGGATATGACACCACCATCACCTTGTCTCATGTGTCAGCATCATTCCTTCCTCCCTCTGTAATTGTTTCTCATGTCATTTTGGTTTTATTTCCATGGTATGTTTTGACCCTAACCCCTGATGCTGGAGAACCCATGTGGAACCCAGCAGTCTCTCTGAAGTAAAAAGATGGAGTTGGAGATCCAGGGAGGCTACAGAGTCTAGAATTCTCAGAATGGAATTCTGTAAAGAGAACTTGAGGGAGAGATGAAGGAGAGGGAGGGGAAGGGAGGGGAAGGGAGGTTTGAGAGGATGGGAAGGAAGGAAGGAGGGAGGAGGGACAGATAGGGAAGGAAGGAAGGAGAGAGACAGAAGAGTATATAAACACCAGAGATCTGCAGAGGTTCTCCTTGAGAAAACAAATACAAACAGATCAATAATTATATATAAAATAGAATTAATAGGTAAGACATTAAAACAGGTAATACTATACTAATTTGTTCATGAAGCTAGAGAAAATATTGAAAATATTAAGTAAAGACATGCAAGATATTTGAAAAGACCTAAATCTAACTCCTGGAGGTGAAAAATACAATACTGGATATTAAAAATACATTGGATGAGATTAACAAGTTAGGCACTGCCAAAGAAAATACTAAAGAGTTTGAAGGCATAGCAGCAGAAATAATCCAATATAATGGTCAATTGATCAATAATAAAATTTTTTTTTTTTTTGGTGCTGGGGATCGAACTCAGGACCTCGGCCTGGTGCTTGCTAGACAAGCATTCTAACCACTGAGCTAAATCCCCAGCCCCAATCAATAATAAATTTTAAAATAAGTAAATGAAGAGAAAGAATCCAATTTGAAGCACATAGAGAAAAAAAGGATTTAGAAATTAAAAAGAGAGAATCAGTGATCTGTGGGAAAACTTCAGATACCCTAATATATGTGTAACTAGAGTCCCCAAAGAGAATAGGACTCAGGAAAAAAACGGAAGAAATAAGGACCAAAAAGTTTTCTGATTTGATGAAAACTATAAACCAACAAATCCAAGAAGTTCAATAAATCCTAAACACATGAAGCATGAAGAAAACTACACCAAGAAACAGCACGATTTGACTGCTTAAAAGCCAGCAATAAAGAGAACATCATCTTCATCCCCACTCCCTCAGTCTAGGCCCCTTTCACTTCTTAGATGAACTTTAACAGGAACCTCTAACTAATCTACCTCTGATTTGATTCCTACCAGTGTTTTCCACTATCAGAGAATTCTTCACTGCCCACTGACTAAAATCCTAATCTCTCAGCTTGACAAATAAGGCCTTCTCAGCACATGGTAGGTCTGACCATTTTTTCTCTCTCTCTCACCCTCACATCTTTTGCTCCCACACTTGCTCCCATGCTCCAGCCGCATGAACTGTTTGTGGAAAGAACTGTACTTTTCTGGCTTCTGTGCCTTTACTTGTACTGCTGCCTGTCTGAGAAAACCCTTCCCTTCCTTGCTCTATTAACCCGTGGCCCCTACTCTTCTCTGAGCCCTGGGGGGCACGGACTGACTTCTCTACTGTGCCTGCTACATACTCAATGCATATTTTCCAGTGAATGAAAGAATCATTTTAAAATATACTTATTTATCTTGCACAAGGGAGAACATTATAAAATATACTTATTTAATAACAGCCTAAGTCTAAGAAATCTGTTGTCAATGCAGCCCATGCATCCAGATAAAGGAGAAATTATTATTTTTTTTAGTTAGAAAGTTTCTTCTCAGTACCAGGTGTTGGTGATAGTTGATAAATTTGTCTTTGGCCTGATTTAATTTTTAGCTCACTGAGTTTTCTGAAAAATTTCAATTGATGATTGTATTGAGAAAGAAGTCTTCTAAAATGGTATCATTTAGCACAAACAATACCCACTAAGAGACCAGAGAATGACTATTTTTTGCATGTTACAAATATGTGACAATTTACTTCTTTTATGAATGAGCATCTAACATGTCTCATTTCCACAAAGAAGACAGGTATGCTTTGATCACTTACAGAAAAAAAATTCATTCAGAGTACACATATACTGCCTGCAAACAATTAGGAATAGTTTTTACACATACTCCAGACTGTCTACATGGGTATCATGGTCTGTATGAAGAGACTAGTGGACCATTCACTTGTCAATGGGTTTGTGAAGCATGCCCATGTGAAAGGGAGAAGGCAAAGACTAGGGCTAAACAAACAAATACAATTAATCTTCAAGACCAATTATGTTAAGTAGTAATAGGTTTTCATTTTTTAATTGAAACCAATTGGATTAGCAATCACAAAGAAATGTTATTTCATTAATTTTTTTAAAATCTAGGTTTATTTTTCTTCAGTGAAAAAGTCTGGGAACCCATATAAGCTAGTCTTAATTTCATTTTTACATTTATTCAGAAACGTTCATCAAGTGCCTACTATATAACAACCACCATGTCAGGTGATAGAGACACACAGATAAATAAAACAATCTTTGCCTGTAGGGTGCTCTTAGTCAAGCAGAGATTCTCAAATGGGGTGGGGGGAGCCAGATGCCCTTATGGAGACACATTACAATGTACAAGGATTGGTTATCAAAGTGCTGTCTTATCTACTCCTGTTGGAATATACCGTACACACAGAAGTAAAAAAGAGAGGCTGACATGTTCACCTGAAATGATAATATGGTAAGCACTTTAATAGGCATGTAACAGGTGCTATAAGCACAATCAATGTTACCTCATAGTGGTCAGGAAGCATCTGATGGGCAATTTAAGATATGTACCTTGAACAAACTCTAGAGAGTTTATCACACTCTAGAGATACTGATTTAAGATGGATCCATTTTTATATGGGAATTGAAGTGCTAAGAGCAGGCAAGATCCTCCCAGAGAGAGTATATAAAGCTGGAAGAAAATATTGAAGTCATCATCGCTATCATCATCATCAACATGACCATCATCCTCTGAACAACCTACTCAGTGATTTTTACCATGTGTCAGACATATTGCTAATGTAACCTTTGTGAAACACCTACCAGGTTAGGTGCTATGGAGCTTTGCCATGCTAACATTTAAGAAGCTGGCAGGGGAGGAGCCTCTCTCCAGGAGTGTGGACGGGGAGCCACCAGAGAAAGAAAAGAACGAGGAGGGACTGATGCCCTAGAAACCAGGCAGGATAGTCGATATTTGGGGAAGAGGGCAGCAGTGCCCCATGTTGCAGAGTTGCCAAGGTAAATGAGGACTGCAAAGGAGCCACTGGTTTGGTAATTCAGAGGCTCAGGAAGATCTCAGGAAAAGCATTTTAAAAAGAGTGTTGAGGGAGGACAAGAGACATATTGCTGGGGCTTGAGAAAAGGATAAGACAGAGAGAGGAGAGACTACTGGGGTTAAAGTTGGGTTGCAAAAGTGGAACTGGAGAGAAATGGTGGAGAAAGGCACAGAATGACAAATCAAAGAGAATAATAAAGACAGTCCTGATGAATTTTGCCCAAGGGTCCTATTTCTACAAAAAAAGGTGAGTAGAAGACAGAAAAGATGGAGGTGGAGTTCTAGTGGAAGGGTGAACACGGAGAACATGAAGAGGGATTCCTCTTTTACTGAGAATGAAAGAAGGAAGTGTGAGTGTGGGCAGGCAAGGATAGAGATTATTGACATTACAGTTTATATTATGGCTCCTGTGTCAGACTTACTAAATTCTCTGAATAGGAAAGGGGCTGGAAATCCAAATATTTTATACATTTGTATTATGAAAATTATCAGTCCTTTACAGGACTTATATAGGAGTTGGTAAGGAAAGAATTAATGAGTGTTGCCTGTGAAGTAAGTGTCTCATTTTAATGAGGCCACCCATCCAAACTACTACTTGAATTTACTATGTAGAGTTGCTCCAAGAGTAAACTGCCTTTTCTAAAACAAAAAATGCAATTATGAACACATTTATTTCAAAATGTAAATAAATCCTATAGCTCTTTCTCTATTTTATAAAATGCAAACATCCTCTGGGATGGTGAGGAACTTTTTCTTAAATTTTATTTTAATGGTACATTTTAGATGTACATAGTGATAACATTTATCATAGGGGATTTGTCCCTGTACATGATATATCTTGTTGCTTCTTTTTTTCTCATTCCCCCCCTTCACTCCCTCCTCTCTCCTTATTTACAAAAGCTTTGTTTCCATTTTTAGCTTCCATTTCTTTTTTTTTTTTTTTTTGAGCTGAGTATCGAACTCGGGGCCTTATGCTTGCAAGGCAAGCACTCTAACCACTCAGCCAAATCCCCAGCCCTATCTTCCAGTTCTTATTTCTCTTGTCCCTCTATTCCTTTCCGCCTCTCCCTCATTCCCTTTCCCATTTGGACATTTTCTTCCCTTTCCCAGTATAATATATTCTAGTCTTTATTTACACTTTCAGTTTCTCACTCCAGAGAAACGACATATTTAAACATGTGTGCCCAATTTATTTCATTTAAGAGTATACTCTCAAGACACATCCATTTACCTAGAAATATCTCAAGCTTATCATTCTTTATGGCAGAGTAGTACTCCATTGTATATAAAAAAACAAACCACATTTTCTTCATCCAGTCCACTGCTGATGGGCATTTGGGCTGTTTCCAAGATTTAGCTAATACAAACTGTGCTGCTATAAACATGGGTGTGGATATATCGCTGCAGTATGATGCTTTTAATTCTTTTGAGAAGATACCAAGAATGGGATAGCTGGGTCAAATGGAATCTCTAGTCCTAGTTCCCTGAGGAATCTCCACACTGATTTCCATAGCAGTTGCACCAGTCTACATTCCCACCAACAGTGGAGGAGTGTTCTTTTTTCTCCACAGCCCATCCAGAATTTGTTATTGGCTGATTTGTTGATTACGGGCATTCTTTCTGGAGTGAGGTGGAATCTCAGGGTTGTTCTAATTTGCATCTCTTGGATGACCAGTGATGTTGAACACTTTTTCATATGTCTATTTGCTGTTTCTAATTCTTCATCTGAGAAGTGTATATTCATTTTAGTTGCCCACTTTTGGATTGGGTCTTTAAATTTGGGGTGTCTGATTTTTTTGAGTTCTTTATATATTCGAGATGTTACTCCTTTGTCGGAGGAATAGCTGGCAAAAATTTTTTCCCACTCTGTGGGTTGCCTCTTTGCTCTGTTGGTGGTTTCTTTTGCTATGCAAAAGCTTTTTAATAAGATGAGATCCCAGTTGTTGATTCTTTGTGGTATTTCCTGGCAATTGGGGATTTGTTCATAAAGTCCTTGCCTAAACCTATGTCTTCAAGAGTTCTACCTATTCTATCTTCCAACAGATTTAGTGTTTCTGTTTTAATGTTTAGATCTTCGATCCACTTTGATTTTAGCTTAGTGCATGGGGAAAGATACTGGTCTAGTTTTAACCTTCAGCATGTGGAGAGCCAGTTTTTCCAGCACCATTTATTAAAGAGGCTATCTTTCTTCCAGTGGGGTTGTTTGGCCCCTTTGTCAAAAACAAGGTGACTGAGAGTGTTTGGACATGTTTCTTCATCTTCTAATCTGTTCCATTGGTCCTGGGGTCTGTTTTTGTGCCAGTACCATTCTGTTTTTATTGCAGTAACTTTGTAATATAGTTTTAGGTCAGGAATTGTGATGGCCCCTGTTTTGCTTTTGTTGCCCAGCATCCTTTTGCTTTCTAGGTTTCTTTTGGTTCCAAATGAATTTTAGGATTGTTTTCTAGAATTCTGTGAGGCGTGCTATTCGTAATTTAATTGGGATTGCATTAAATCTGTGTAACAGTTTTAGGAGTATGGCCATTTTCATTATATTTGTTCTTCCTACCCAGGAGCAAGGGAATCTTTCCATTTTCTGATATCTTCTTCAATCTCCCTTTTCAAAGTACTGTAGTTTTCATTGTATAGATCTTTTACTTCCTTTGTTAGATTGATTCCTAGGTGTTTCATTTTTGTGGGTGTTATTGTGAAAGGTGTTGTTTTCCTAATTTCTCTCTCAGTGAGTCTGTTGTTGGTGTACGGAATGCTATTGATTTCTGAGTGTTGACTTTGTATCCACCTACGCTGCTGAATTTGCTTATTAAATCTAGAAGTCTTTTGGTGGAGTTTTTGGGGTCTCCTACATACAGTATCATGTCATCTGCAAATAATGATAATTTAACTTCTTCTTTTCCTATCCTTATTCCTTTTATTTCTTTCTCTTGTCTAATCACTCTGGCTAACGTCTAATCACTCTGGCTAACGTTTCCAGAACTATATTGAATAAGGGTGATGATAGAGGACATCCTTCTTTTGTTCCGGATTTTAGAGTGAAAGCTTTTAGGTTTTGACCATTTTTGGCTGTTGGTTTGTCATGGATGGCTTTTATCAGATTGAGAAAAAGACCACCTATTCCAATTTTCTGCAGGGCTTTTACCATGAATGGGTGTTGGACCTTGTTAAATGCCTTTTCTGCATCTATTGAGATGATCGTATGGTTTTTGTCCTTGGCTCTGTTAATATGGTGTATCACATTTATTGATTTGAATATGTTGAACCATCCTTGCATCCCTGGAATGAATCCTACTTGGTCATAGTATATAATCTTCTTGATAATTTTTTGCGTTCTGTTTGCCACTATCTTATTGAGGATTTTTGCATATATGTTCATTAATGAGATTGACCTGTAGTTCTCTTTTTTTGTTGGCGCCTTCTCTGGTTTTGCTATCAAGATAGTGCTTGCTTCCAGGAATGAATTGGGAGTATTGCTTCCCTTTCAATTTCATTAAAGAGTCTGAGGAGGAGTAGTGGCATTAGATCTTCTCTAAATTTGTTGTAGAATTCAGCAGCGAATCCATCAGGACCTGGGTTTTTCTTTGTTGGTAGATTTTAATTACTTCTTCAATTTCAGTGACTGATGTTGGGTTATTTAGAGTTTTTCTATCTTCCTGATCCAGCTTTGGTAATTCATATGTCTCTAGGAATCTTGTCTATCTCTTCTGTGTTTTCCATCTTATTAGAATAAAGGTTCTTGAAGTAGGTATTGATGATCTTCTGATTTCTGCAGGATCTGTTGTGATTTCAGCCTTCTCATTCCTAACTGCATGGATTTGAGTCTTTTCTTTCCTTTTTTAAAATAAGGTTGGCTAAGGGTTCGTCAATTTTATTCAGTTTTTCAAAGAACCAACTCTTTGACTCATTGATTCTTTGTATTGTTTTCTTAGTTTCAATTGCGTTAATTTCAGCTCTGATCTTTATAAGTTTCTCCCTTCTCTGAGCTTTGGGTTTGACTTGCTCTTCTTTTTCTAGAAGCTTGAGGTTCAACATTAGGTTGTTTATTTGAGCTCACTCTGTTTTTCTGATATGGGCGTTCAATGCTATAAATTCCCTCATAAAACTGCTTTCATTGTGTCCCATAAATTTTGGTAGATTGTATTGGCATTATCATTCAATTGTAGAATCTGTCTAATTTCTTCAATTTCATTTGTGACCCATTGATTTTTCAGGAGGGTGCTATTTAGTTTCCATGTGTTTATGAAGTTTTGTGGTTCCTTTTGCTGTTTATTTCCAGTTTCACGGCACTATTTCTAGTTTCTGCCATTATTTCTGTGAACAGGTTTTTTATGTCATTTGTGCTATCTCTTGCTTTTTCATCGACTCCAATCAATCTTATGTTATTTTTCTTTTTGTCATCTAGCAGCTGTTGTATTGATTTCACTATAGTCTGATAGTATGCATGGGATAATTTCGCTTCCTTTGCATTTACTTAAGCATCTTCTATGAGCTAGCATGTGGTTTATTTTAGAAAAAGTCCCATGTGCAACTGAGAAGAATATGTATTCTGGTGTTGTGGGATGGAATACTCTGTATTCATCTACTAAGTCCATTTGTTCAAAAGTTTGGTTTAGTTCTGATATTTCCCTGCTGACTTTTTGTTTAGTCAATCTGTCTATTTGTAACAGTGGAGTATTGAAGTCCCCCATTACAATCGTATTGGTGCTTAATTGGTGTTTCATGTCCGTCAATATTTGTTGTATGTAGTTAGGCATGCTGGTATTTGGTGCATATATATTTATGATTGTCATCTCTTCATCTTGGATTGTTCCCTTTACAAGGATGTAGTGACCTTCTTTGTCTTTCTTAATGAGTCTTGGCTTGAAATTCACTCTGTCTGTAAATAGAATGGCTACCCCTGCTTTTTTTCTGGGTTCCTGTCACATGAAGTATTGTTTTCCATCCTTTGACTTTCAGTCTATGAATTTCTTTTTGAATTAAATGTGTTTCTTGTATGCAGCATATTGCTGGGTCTTGCTTCTTGACCCATTCTGCTTCTTTTGATTGGTGAGTTGAGACTATTTACATTGATGGTTATAAGTGACATATGTTGACTTATTTTTGTCATGTTATTTACCTGTTGTTGGCTCCTTGTTTTTGCCTTCTGTTTAATTACTTGCCTTGCCTGAAGAATTCATTCTGTTGCATTTCCTGGAGTTGTAATCCTCATTGTCTCTTTTCAGAATGTCCCTTAGAATATTTTGGAGTTCTGGTTTGGTGGTCGTGAATCTCTTCAGGTGTTCTTCATCAAGGAAGTATCTTACTTCTCCATCAATTTTGAAAGACAGTTTTGCTGATTACATCAATCTGGGCTGAAAGTTGTTGTCTTTTAGGGCTTGAAATACTTCACTCGAAGCCCTCATTTACTTGATGGTTTGTGTTGGGAAGTATGAGAAGTATGGTGTTATTCTGACAGGCTTTCCCTTACAGGTTATTTGTTTCTTTTTTCTAACAGCTTTCAATATTCTGTTCTTGTGTTGAATTTCTCGAATCTTGACTATTATATGCCTTGGGGTAGATTTTTGTTGATCATGGCTAATTGGAGTTCTGTATGCTTCACTTATCTGTATGTCAAGTTCTTTTTCCATACTTGGGAAGTTTTCTGCCATTATTTCTGTGAACAGGTTTTTTATGTCATTTGTGCTATCTCTTGCTTTTTCATTGACTCCAATCAATCTTATGTTATTTTTCCTTTTGCCATCTAGCAGCTGTTGTATTGATTTTTCATGGTCCAGTAAGGAACTTTTAATGATTCTGAGTAACAGGTTTGCATCAATCTCTTTGTTAGTTAATGGCCACATATAGTCCATCAGTATTTTTGATGACTTATATTACAAGATCTAAACTATTACTGAGAGTCAAAAGATCTTAATACAGTAGTTGTGTATTTCTCCCTCTTGCAGCAACATGGGAAGCAGTCATTCTACAAAAGAATATGAATTTTGAGGGTTAGACAATTAGTGCTCTCTGCTGTACCAACTTTGCACCAGGTTTTGTCATAAGCCCAGGGGCAGATCCAGGTTTTGTAGATCCTAAAGCCTGTAAGAATTTGAAGGCCCTCTTTAAGAGAATATATAATTATAAATATGAAATTAAGTACAGGGACCTGAGAAAATGAAGGTCACTAAAACAACTTTACTTAGCTTGGCAGAAAATCCAAGCCAGCTTTGAATAGGCTCCTGCTTCTAGGCGAGATTTGCCTAAGACAATTAGAGACCACCTATATAAGCTAGAGTTACACCTGGGACCTGAAATGTGCTTCCAAAAGGCTCATTACCTTGATTGTCAGCTTATGGGCTTTTGGGAACTGAGTGAATCATGAGGGCCCTGACTCATTAATCTATTGATGAATTTGTACTAGGCTATTAGGAGACGGGGCTAAGGTGAAGGAAATGGGTCCTGTAGACTTGGCTTTGGGGATTATAACTAGTCTCCAGCACCTTCCTTTATGGCTGTCTTCATTCTCTCTCTGCACCCTTTCTACCATGAAGTGAGTTGCTTTTCTTTACCATGGCATTTCACCATGGCATTTTTGCCTCACCACATGCTTAAAATGATGGAGTCAGCTGACTGCAGACAGAAACCTCTGAAACTGTGAACCAAAATAAACTTTTCCTCCTGTATGTTGACTTTCTCAGGTATTTTATCACAGAGACACAGTTGGTATACTGTTATGTTATAATTAACTAAATGGTCTGAAATGAGTTCAAAATAATTTGGTATACTAGGGGTTCCTAACAGGCCTGAAGGATTGAGAAAAGGGAAAAAGGAGTTATCTATAAAGGCTTCAGAAAGAAGGCATAGCTAGAACCAAAGAATGGGTAGACTTGGAAAAACAAAATAAAGAAAAGAGGTTACTACTGGTGAGATAGCCACATATGCTGAGTCCTCAAACAGGAATAAGCAGAAAGTTTGGGTTATACAAGGATATTTGGACTAAAACTAGTCTCAAAACTGGGGAATACAAGGTTGGGGATTTAGCTCAGGGCTAGAATGTGCTTGCCTAGCAAGCACAAGGCCCCTTGTTCAATCCCCAGGACCCTCCCCCCTCCCAAAATGACTGAGGAATAATAGAATCTTAGGCAGAGACAAGCGATGAAATGTCCTGCTGGGATGGTAGAGTAAGGCAATGGATTTGATCAGAGAGAGCAGGAGTCAGCAAAGGAAATCAGTAAGCCAGCCAGACCTGGTCCCCTTCTTAATTTTGTACATAAAACACTATTAAAGTGCAGCTATGCCCACTCCTTTACTTATTATGGTGGCCCCTTTCCTGAAAGCAGAGTTGAGTAGTTGCCACTGAGATCTACGGCTCACAAAGCCTTTGTCGAAAGTTTGCTGATCCCTGAGATCAACAGTCAAGACTTAAGCAAAATGGGATTTTAGAGAAAGAGTATCCAGTTAACCCAAGTCTATAAACTAAGACTGTTTCAAGATTTAAGTTTTTGGAAAATTTCTCACATAAATGACAAGAATCCTAGGTCAAAGAACAAGGAATGTACAGCTCCCTAATAAAAAGAGAATTAAAAGTTTTATTGGAGGCCATTTTGAAATATCTTATACATTATAGCTTCTTTAATAAAGTGCTAAGGCAGATTTAGCAAATGTTAATTGAAATATTTTCCTAGTTTGCAGAGAATATGCCTCAAGGGATAATTTAAAATGAAATGTATCTCCTTGTCTTGCTTTAGCACTCTTTGAGTCACTATTTGCTTTTCTCTGGAGTTCTTTTATTCCCAAATCTTTCACAAATCAAGTGGGGCCAATTATCTTCCATGCAATTAAAATCAAATAGTTTGTGCCAAGCAGCCCTTTAATGCAGCTGTTTCTCCTTAATCCTGGGCATTTTACAGGGCGCTATTTTCCCTCCTACCTAAAGTTTTCTCATTCTATGGTGCACGCACTTGTAAATTAACATGGCCAGCAGACTTTTTACAAGGTTTAAACTTTCCTGAACAGTATTCTTTCTCCTCGCCCAGAAGTACCCTCAGGTTCAATAAAATGTTGGCATGTACTCATTTTTTATTGTATCCATGAATTTACAGCAGAAAAACAGGTGAAATTATTATACCTTTGGAGTTATACCTAGGAAAGAAAAAAAAATTAGGTGATAACAAGATGTTTCTTCTTTAAAAAATTACTTTCACTTATTGAAATTTGTCCCCATCCCCACATCTCCACTGAAATCCTACAATGTGCGTGGCAGAGAAGATGCAGAGAGGTGTAAGATCTGCTTCCTTTAGAGCAGGAGCTCTTAAAACTTTTTGGATTCAAGAACTTTTTACATTGTGCAAAATTTGAGGATCCCCAAGAGCTTTTGTTTACATGAATTTTATCTCTTGATATTTACCTTAGTAGAATCTGAGGATGAGAAAATGTTTGTCCATTCATTAATTTAAAAATAACAATAGTATGCCTCTTACTAGTACAAAAATCACAGAACTATTGAGTTCATCAATTTTGTAAGACACAAGGCATATGGAAATCAATTGTATTTCTATTTACTGGACACAAAATTTTAAAATTCCATTATAATACTATGCATAATTTCTCAATTTACTACTGATTCTCATGTACTATAAATTCTCATTTACTACTTAGATATAAATCTAACAAACCATGTACAGGACTTCTTTGTTGAATGCTACAAACAATGATGAAAGAAATTAAAGATCCAAATAAATGGAGAGGGATGAAGCTGAGTGGGAGGCCCTAGGTTCAATCCCCCACACAAACAAACAAATAAATAAATAAATAGTGCATTTGTCAGCTAACACCTGACACTCACAAATTAAAAGAGGAAAAGTTTAACCTGGCTCACAATTTCAGAGGTTTCAGCCCATGACTGGCTGCCTCCAAAGCAGGAAAACCATTGTCGAAGAGCACGGTGGAGCGAAGCTACTCACTTCATAGTGGCTGGGAAGCAGAGTGCAGGGAAAGAGTGCCAGGAGAGATATGCTCTCCAAAGGTACACCCCCAGTGACCCATCTCCTCCTAACAGACCCCACCTTTTAACAGCATATTCAGCTACGAACATCCATAGAACTCAACCATGTGAACATCAGTGGAACTCATATACTCATCCACTGATGAGTATAGCATTCCCATGATTCAAACACCTCTGCAGTAGTCAAATTGACAATTAAGATTAAGTGGCACAGATAGACAACTGTATTCATAGATCAGAAGACTCAGTACAATAAAGATTTGATTTTTCTCGAATTAATATCCAATTTAATTCAATTCCTATCAAAATATCAGAATTTTTTTTCATGGTAGAAATTGACAAGATTTCTGTGAAATGTACTTAGAAAGGCAAAGGAATCAGAATAGCTAAAACAATTTAGAAAGAATAAAATGAGAGGAATCAGTCTATCAAATTTGTAGATTACCTAGCTAAAGTAATTCAGAGTGTGATAATTTTGTGAAAACTAAAAACTGCAGCAAAACCCTGAGACACAGTATATAGAGAGAAATGTTAATAAGAATTACTGCTGACTTCCCACTATAAACAAGTCAAACCATGAAACAATTTAATGATGTTTTAAAAGTGCAGAAAGAAAAAAACCACAGAATTTTCTATATTTAATGAAATATTTTCCATTAAAATGGAAGTGAAATTAATTAATTAAGGTGAACTAGGCATGGTGACACATGCCGGTAAATCCCAACACTCTAGGAGGTTAAAGCAGGAAGATCACAAGTTTGAGCCCAGTCTGGACAATTTAGCAACTTAGCTAGACTCTGTCAAGAAAAGGGAGAAGCACAGGGAGAGTAAGAGGGGGAGGGAGAGGGGGAGAGAGAGAGAGAAGAAGAGGTGGAAGGAAAGGGAGAGGAGAAGAAGGAAGGGAGAAAAAGAAATTAGGGTGAAATAAAAATACTCAGAGAAAAACATTCTAAGAGAATTTGTTGCCAACTGACTTGCAGAATGAGAAATATTTAAGGAGGTTCTTTAAGAAAAATGAAAATGCTACCAGATGATACTAGACATGAACTTGGATCTATAATATGAATTAAGGGCATCAGAAATGGTAAATTTAAATATTTCCCTTCACAATTTAATTTATTTAAAAGTAACAGACTAAATAAAAATAATAAAAACATACTGTAAGTTTCATAGTTTATATAAAGTAAAAAGGCAAGAGGAAGGAAATAGAGGTATTCCTCAAAAGATTTTTGTGTGTTTTTGTAGTACTGGCCTCACACATGTTAGGAAAGTGCTCAACTACTGAGTCACATCCCCATTCCTCATCAAAACGTTTTTAAGTTACACATGTAATAGTCAAAATTTTTTGAAAGAATTGAAGGTCCAGAAATAAACCCATATATTCCTGGTCACCTGATTTTTACAAGGGTACCAGGACTACTAAACAGTGAAAGAACAATCTCCTCAACAAATATTACTGAGACAACTGGATATACACATGCAGAAGAATGAAGTCAGACCCCTACCTCACACTATTTACAAAATTTAATTCAAAGTTGACTGAAGATCTAAATATGGAGGTTAAAACTATAAAACTCTTAGAAGGAAACATGAAAATCTGCATGATCTTACATTAGACAATGGTTTGTCAGATATGACACCAAAAACACAAGCAAAGAAAAAATAGGTATACTGGATTTCATTAAAATTAGAAACTTTTTAGAGCTGGGTGGGGTGGCAAACACCTGTAATCCCAGCACTCAGGAGACTGAGGCAGGAGGATCACTGCAAGTTCAAGGCCAGCCTGGGCTACATAGTGAGTTCAAGTCCAGCCTGAACTACATAGTGAGAACCTGTCTCAGAAAAGCTAAACAACAACAAAAGCAAAATTAGAAATTTTTGTTCTTCTGAGGACATTACACAGTAACAAAACAGCCTATGTATAGATGTTAAGGGTCTAGTATTCAGCATACAGAAAGAACAATTAAAATTCAACAATATAAAGGCAAATATCCCAATTCAAATAATGGGAATAGGATGAGAAGAGACATTTCTCCAAAGAACATATGTAAGTGTGCAAGAAGCACGTGAGAAAAATGCTTAGCATCATTGGTCATTAGGAAAACACAAATTGTAACCACAATGAGATGTAACTTCATTCACTAGGATGACTATAATAATAATTTTAAAAAGAGGAGTAACAAGGGTTGACAAGGACATGCAGAAGTTGGAACCTTCATATGTTGTTGGTGGAATGTAGAATTGCACAGGTGCTGTGAAAAAGTAGCTTGGCAATTCCTCAAAAAGTTAAATATAGAATTACCATAAGACTCAGCCATTCTATTCCTAGATATATGCTCAAAAACACTGAAAACATATATTCATATGTTCATTACTGCATTTTTCATAGTAACTAGAAATTGGACACAACCTAATCAAATCAAAAGTATAATGAAAATGTATTGTGCATGTATAATATCTCAAAAGGAATCAAGTATTATACCATGCTCCAACATGAATGGACCTAGAAGACATCATGTTAAGTGAAAGAATCTAG
>PVJO010022442.1:0-28059 GCA_004026905.1 Hystrix cristata | reverse complement strand
ACACCGAAAATTTTCCACAGTTAAATTCCAAGATTATCTTCCCATGCCATTTAAAAATTAAAACATAAAGAAAATCATATACATGTTTAATTGTCCCAAAGGGAAACACTGGTCCAGATAATTAATTTACATATACATTCTCAGGTATGACTAAGTTTTGGTCTAATTTAAAACAAAAACATACTCATTATTATGCCCAGGGTAGATGCAGCATATATATTTTTTCTCATCTTTACATTAAGTCTCTAGCCTTACAAACTGAGTATTCAAAAAGCTAAATGAGCTGCCTGAGATTACTCATGAGGTAAGAAAATTAGAATCAGTTGTATTCTAGGTATAATAGTCTATTATAACAACTTGCTACATATTACCAGTTTCATTTTGCTGGTTCTTTTCATTTGAAGTCCTCATATCAACAAGGCTCTTTATGAAAATAATATAAAGTATATGCAGTGTGCTGGAAAAATACAGTGAATGCTTAAATTAAAAAAAATTATTGCGGTAAAAGACACAACATGAATCCTTCTCAAAATACCTTGCTTTGAAAACTTCTCCGAGTGTTCTTGCCACTTTCTGAAGCTGCTTTGAAATCCTTTTTTGTGAATGTTTTTAGTTGCACTGTCATGGCTGCCCCGATGACCTGAATGGATTCAAAATCTTTACCTTCCATTTTGACATTAGAGGAAGAGGCAGAAGTTGCACTGTGCAGATCCAGTGAATATGGTGAGTAAAGACACAGTGCAATGTTTTCCAAGCCTGCTTTTCTATGGGAAGGCACTCAGCAAGATCCACCATAGTTTTGATCATACCTTGTAAAGACAATTGCTTAAGGGGACTTCCAGAACTGCTTCAGAAAGTGGCAAAAATGATGGGATAGATATGTTTGAAGCAAGGAATATTTTGAGGGAGATTAATGGCAATATGTCTTTTACTAATTTAAATCATTAGAAAATTTAAATATTAACTATACTTTTACCAACCAACATAATTTTGTGATTTTATATTTTAATGCTGACTAGGATTTTAAATTTTCATCAAGAAGACTGGGATCATAGAGTACAAAAAGCCTGAAAATACTCATTACATTTAGAAAAATGAAAGTGTTACTTTTTTTTTTTAATTTACCAAGAACATGAATTGGTACATTGTATACATAATGATCACGTTCATCGTAGTCAATTAGTAACTGTACATGATGTATCTTGGTTCACCCTCTTCCCCACCTTTCCCTTCCACTCCCCCTCCCCTCTTTATTTACAACGGCTTTACATTTTTCCATTTTTTCCCTTTTTCCTTTTCCCTCTCCTCCTTCTCTAGTTCTCCTCCTTTTTGAATATTATTTCATTTCCATATCATCTATTATATGTAGATATAATAGATATCTTTTCATTCTTATCTATACTTATGGTTTCTCATATCAGAGAAACAATTTGATATGTACTCATGTGTGTCTGATTTCACTTAAGAGTATGTTCTCAAGGTGCATCCATTTACCTATGAATGTCTCAAATTTATCCTTTTTATGGCAGAGCAGTACTCCATTGTGTAGAAGAACCATGTCTTTAGCCATTCGTTAGTTGCTGGGCATTTGGGTTGTTTTCAAAACTTAGCTATTACAAATTGTGTTGCTATAAACATGGTTGTGCATATATCACCATGGGTGTTTTTAATTCTTCTGGGAAGATACCAAGAATAGCTGGGTCAA
Source organism: Hystrix cristata (assembly GCA_004026905.1). NCBI lineage: Eukaryota > Metazoa > Chordata > Mammalia > Rodentia > Hystricidae > Hystrix > Hystrix cristata. The sequence continues at coordinate 26,354 of PVJO010022442.1, read as the reverse complement.
ATGGAACTTCTAGTTGTAGTTTTTTGAGGATTCTCCACACTGATTTCCACAGTGGTTGGACCAGTCTACACTCCCATCAACAGTGGAGGAGGGCTCCTTTATCCCCACAGCCCCACCAGCATTTGTTATTGGTTGGTTTTTTGATAACAGCTGTTCTCTCTGGAGTGAGACAGAACCTTAGCATTGTTTTAATTTGCATCTCTCAAATGACCAGTGATGTTGAACACTTCTTCATATATTTATTTGCCATTCGTAGTTCCTCATCTGAGAAATGTTTATTCGTCTCAGATGCCCATTTTTGGATTGGGTCTTTAAATTTGGGGGTTCTGAATTTTTTGGGTTCTTTATATATTCTAGATATTAGACCTTTGTCTGAGGAATAGTTGGCAAAATTTTTTTGCCTGCTCTGTGGATTCTCACCTCTGTTGGTGATTTCTTTCGCTATGTGAAAGCTTAATACAATGAGATCCCAAGCACTGACTCTTTGTATTATTTTCCATGCAGTCTGAGCTTTTTTCATAAATTTTTTTCCTACACCTCTATCTTTGGGGGTTCTTCCTATTCTATCTTCTAACAGATTTAGTATTTCTGTTTTAATGTTTAGATCTCTGATACACTTCAATTTCAGTTTAGTACATAGTGACAGACACGTATCTAGTTTTACTTTTCTGCATGTGGTTTTACTTTTCTGCATGTGGCAAATCAATTTTTCCAGCACCATTTTTTAAAGAGGCTATCTTTCTTCCAGTGAGGGTGTTGGGCTCCTTTGTCAAAGATGAGGTATTAGAGTATGTTTGGAGTTGTTTCTGCATCTTCTAACCACCTGTTTCATTGAGCCTTGGTTCTGTCCTTTTGTCAGTACTGTGCAGTTTATCATGGTAATTTTACAGTATAATTTCAAGTCAGGGATTGTCATGACCCCTGCTTTGCCCCTGTTGCCCAGAGTTGTTTTTGCTATGCTTGGTATTTCCTGGTTCCAGATGAATGTTATGATTGCTTTCTTTAATCCTATGAAGTATGTTATTGGTATTTTGATTGGAATTGCATTGTATCTTTATAGTAATTTAGGAAGTATGGCCATTTTCACTATGTTCATTCTCCTACCCAAGAACATAGGACATCTTTCCACTTTCTAATATCCCTTTCAATTTCCTTTGTTAGAGTACTGTAGTTTTCACTGTAAAGATCTTTTACTTGCTTTGTTAGGTTGACTCCAAAATATTTCATTTTTTTTGATGCAATTGTGAATGGTGTAGCTTCCCTAATTTCTCTCTGTGAGTTTATTTGCATATAGAAATGCTATTGATTTTTGAGTGTTGGCTTTGCATCCAGCTATGTGACTGAGCTTAGTTACTAAATCTAGAAGTCTTTTGGTGGAGTTTTTGGGGTTTTCTATGTAGAGTATCATGTCACCCACAAACAATGATAATTTAACTTCTTCCTTTCCTATCTTTATTCCTTTTCTTTCTTTCGCCTAAATGCTCTGGCTAATGTTTCCAGAATTATACTGAATAAGAGTGGTAATAGTGGACATCCTTGTCTTATTCCAGATTTTAGAGTGAAAGCTTCAGTTTTTGATGGCTTAGTATGATGTTGGCTGTTGGTTTTTTATAGACAGCTTTTATCAGATTGAGATACAGGCCATCTATTCCTAATTTCTGTAGGTTTTTTTTTTATCATGAATGGGGTTGGATTTCATCAAATGCTTTTTCTTCATCTATTGAGATGATCATGTAATTTTTGTCTTTGACTCTGTTGATATGGTGTATTACATTTATTGATTTGCATATGTTGAACCATCCCTGCATCCCTGGAATGAATCCTACTTGGTCATAGTGTGTAATCTTGATAATTCATTGCATTCCGTTTGCAAGTATCTTATTGAGAATTTTTGCATCTATGTTTTTTAAGGAAATTGGCCTGTAGTTCTCTTTTTTGGTTGGATCCTTTTTTGGTTTTTGTATTGGGGTAATGCTTGCTTACAGGAATGATTTTGGGAGTTCTGTTTCCTTTTCAATTTCATTAGTTTGAGAAGTAGTGGTATTAGATCTTCTCTGAATTTCTTGTAGAATTCAGTTGTGAATCTGTCGGGACCTACGCTTTTCTTTGTTGGTAGGTTTTTAATTACCTCTTCAATTTCAATGGCCGATATTGGGTTATTTGGTATTTTTATTTCTTCTTGATTCCACATTGGTTATTCATATGTTTCTAAGAATCTGTCCATTTCTTCAGTGTTTTCCATCTTGTTTGAGTATAGATTCTTGAAGTAGGTACTGATGATCCTTTAGATTTCTGTAGGGTTAGTTGTGACTTCACCCTTTTCATTTTTTATTGCATGGAGTTGAGTCTTTTCTTTCCTCTTTTTGATAAGATTGGCCAGGGGCTTGTCAATTTTATTTACTCTTTCAAAGAACCTACTCTCTGATTCATTGACTCTTCGTATTGTTTTCTTAGTCTCAATTCCATTAATTTCAGCCCTGATATTTATAATTTCCTTTCTTGTATAAGCTTTGGGTTGATTTGTTCTTCTTTTTCCAGAAGTTTGAGTTTCAACATTAGGTTTATTTGAGTTGTTTTCCTGATGTGGCAGTTCAAAAACTATCAATTTCCCTCATAGCACTGCTTTCATTGTGTCCTATAAGTTCCGGTATGTGGTACTGGCATTATCATTTAATTGTATAAATTGCCTAATTTCTTTAATTTCCTCCATGACCCACGTGCTGTTCAGGAGGATGTTAATTTCCAAATGTTTATGTAGTTTTTTTGTTTTTTTTTTTACCACTGATTTCCAATTTCATTGTACTATGGTCTGATAATATGCATGGAATAATTTCAATTTCTTTACATTGACTTAAGCATGATTTATGAGCTAGTATGTGACCTATTTTGGAGAATGTCCCATGTGCAGCTGAGAGGAATGTGTATTCTGATGTGGGGTGGAATACTGTAGACATCTGCTAAGTCCATTTGTTCATAGGTTTAGTTCAGTTCTGATATTTCCTTGTTGATTTTTTGTCTAGTTCATCTGTCTATTTGTAAGAGTGAAGTGTTGAGCTCTCCCATTATAATTGTGTTAGTGTTTATTGGATCTTTCAATGTCCCTTAATAATTGTTTTATGTAGTTAGGTGTGCCAGTATTTGGTGCATAGATATTAATGATTGTTATCTCTTCCTCTTGGAGCTTCCCCTAACAAGTATATAGTGACCTTCTTTGTCTGTCTTGATCAGTTGGCTTGAAGTTCACTTTGTCTGCAATTAGGATAGCTACCCCTTTTTTCTTCTGGGTTCCTGTTGCATAAGTACTGTTTTCCATCCTTTGATTTTCAGTCTATGAATTTCTTTTGGGGTTAAATGTGCTTTTTGATGCAGCATATTGATGATCCTATTTCTTGATCCATTCTGCCAGTCTGTTTCTTTTGATTGCTAAGTTGAGACCATTTACATTGATGGTTATAACTGTTAAGTACTGGCTTATCTTTGTCATTGTCTTTTTTTGTTGTTGGTTAAAACTCCCCCCTGTTTAACTACTTGCTTTGCCTGGTGGATTCTTTTTATTAGTGTCCTTGGAATTGCAATCTTTTTCCCTTTCTAGGATATTCCTCAAAATATTCTGTAGAAATAGTTTGATCATCATGAATTTCTTCAGTTGTTCTTTGTCATGAAAGTATCTTATTTCATTATTGAATTTGAAAGATAGTTTGGTTGGGTACATCAATCTGGGTTGGAGAGTGTTTTCTTTTAGTGCTTGAAATACTTTGCTCCAGGCTCTTCTTGACTTAAGGGTTTGTGTTGAGAAGTCTGCTGTGATTCTGATGGCTTTCCTTTATACATGATTTAACAATTTTCAATATTCTGTCCTTGTGTTGAATTTCTGGAGTCTTGATTAATATATGTCTTGGTGCAGATTTATTTTGGTCATGGTTAATTGGGATTCTATATGTCTCACTTATCTGTATGTCAAGTTCTCTTCCCATGCTTGGGAAGTTTTCTGTCATTACTTCTGTGAATAATTTTCATGCCCTTTGCACCATCTCCTGCTTTTTCATTCACTCCACTCTTACATTGTTCTTTGCATCATCTTGCAGCTGATTTTTCGTAGTCTCCAGCTATTTTTAAGAAGTCTTTCTTTTTATGCTTGTTAACTACAGTTGTCTTCTAGATCTGAAATTCTGTCTTCACTTTCAATCTATTACCTATACTTTCAAGAGTTTTTGATCTCTTGAATTTCTGTTTGAATCTGTAACATGGGTTCCATTTCTTTCCTGAGCTAAGTGTTCAAGTTTTCCATTGTTTTCCAAAGCTCCTCTGTTTCTTTCTTTTTTATTTATCTGTGTCTACTCTAAATTCACTGAGCAGGTCTTTCATTATGGTCATCATCTTTATTTTAACTTGAGCAATTATTTCTAATCTGATGTTCTCTGTTAGCCTCATTCATCTGTTTAACTTCTGCTGCTATCCTTTCTGAAAGTTTGGTTTGGGGGTCTTTGGATTTCCTCTATTTCATTATCCTCTAGATATGTTTGGAGGGGGTGGGGGTCTGGGGTTTCACTTTACATCTGTGTCTTGCACACACACACACGCACACATTTCCCTTTTATTTTGCTTTCTATATTGATTTTCATAGTTTGCTTATGGTAGGTAACTTTGAGAAAAGTATCAAGGCTTTCCTAGGAAATGTCTTCCTCAGAGATGTCTTCTTTACTCAGAGGTAAAGGTGGTTCTTGGCTTTTGTGTTTATCTCAAGATCCTACCTTCCAAATTTAATAGGGATGAGAAGTTGTTATTTGGCCCAGCACTTAGGTTTTGGATACTGGATCATGTCAGTGATTATGATTCCAGATACTTACAGTGTTGTCATTTGAGAAAGTACAACTGTGTAACAGGTAGGACACCCTGGTTATAGTAAGTAGTATATTAGTAATAGCATCAAGCATATTCATGATATTGGTAGACTGTGGTAACTAATAATTTTGTATCTTTAACCATAGGAGCAAGGTCTACAGTTATATAACAAAATCTAACATAAACCAGGACTTGGGTTTCCCATTAGTAGAGTGGTTTTTATCCTGTGTGTATGTGTGTGTGTGTGGGGGGGGGGTTAAGAAGGATAGAGAAAGATAGGTAAGTGAAGAGAAATATAGTAGATGGAAGGTTGGAGGATAAAAGAAGATCACTTAAACTTTGGGAAATGGGAGTAGACAGGATAGGAAAAGTGAAGGACAAAAATATTGAAGCCAGAGAAAATCTAGATATTATTCACTCACATGAAAAGAAAAAGAAAATAAAATCAGATGAGGCAGTTGAGGAAGAAGAGAGAGAAAAGGGAAAAAAGAGAAAGAGAGATATGAACAAAACAGAAGATAGTGAAAGTAAAAACCTAAACAACAACAAAAAAGAACAGACATTAGAAGGGAAACAAAACTGGTAACCAAGTGAAAAATATATGTGTAATGAAGTTCCTCTGATGTTAACAGTCCTACAGTAGTGTCCAAGCCAGAGCCCAGATCTGTTCTGAGTAGCCCCACCAAGTTTGCAGTAGTTAGCACTGGGCTCTGTGCTGATCTTGGCCTCCAGGTGTCAAGTCTGGGGCAGAGTTTTCAGCCAGCAGCTCTCTGGGGGTCCCTTGGAAGCCTGCCCATGTCTCCTTACCCTTTATGTCTCTGCAACTTTTTCTCAGTTGCATGGGTATGGTTGGCACTTCTCGGACCTTGCACAGCCTCTTCTGTTCCACACCACTATTACTCCTCACTCCTCTCTCCTGGCCGCTAGGAGCAGAGTAGCACTGTAACACAGTTTTCTTATAAAACTCCTTTATGCCTCCACAACTTTTTCTCAGTTGCATGGATATGGTTGGCACTTCTGGGTCTTTGTACAGCCTCCTGTGTTCCAAGCTCCTGGCACTCCTCTCTCCTGTCTCTCGGCCTCTAGAAGCAGGGCTGGGCTTGTGCAGTGTGATGTAGTCATAGATACCAGGCAGAGGTGCTGCAGGTTGCTGTGGCAAATATAGGGCCAGGATGGATTTTAATCAATTTTCAAGGAGCAACTCCAATGTAGCTCCTCCTCTCTTCAGCCATGTTGGATTCCCTTCCAGGGTTACTTTAGTAAGTACCACTTTAATACAGCAGTAGATGCAGAAGCCAGAATTAGCATAGATTGAAAGGCTGATAGGGAAAGTAAGGAAATGAAGTAAAATATAAACTAGTTTTCCATATGAGGAGAGTGCAAACAGAGTCCAGAAGAGAAAGGAGACATAGGGTGGGAATGACTCCAGGTTACAATGAAAGACTTGAAGCCACAGTTTAAAAGTAACCAGAATAAATATATACATATTTTATAACAATTTTTAGATATTAAGGTTGAACTGGACCTATTATTAACTTACTTACTGTATAAATCTAAAAATCTCAATGCATTATCTTCTATCCATGTCTCCTCAAAAGGAGATAGATCAAGAGTATGCTAAAGGAAATGCGTAACAGAATGACAACTCTCTCCTTTCTTGGTTGTTTAGAATAAAATAATCACATAGGTGCAGTTTTGTCTCATCATATATACTTTATGTACAGTGACATAGTAGTAGTCTATCAGAAAACCAGTACAAGAGTTGTGAAAGTGTTCTGTAGGAGCATTAAATATTGTATATTCATACATCTTGTGACTTGAAGCCTACAAACATGAAATATCTTGGTAGAGCAAATATTTAATATGTGTAGTTTCTTTGACTTATAGACCAAAGCTAAATGTCATGTACCCATTTACTTCTAAACCACAAATGAGGTAGTGAAGGAAATTGACGAGAAAGGCTCTGATGATGATCATCCAGTTTCATAATGAAACCACTAGCAGAAGACAGTGTATTTCTAATAATGTTGTTAATTGATTTTTTAAAATGTCACTCTGATCTGTGCAAAAAACTCAAGTTAAAAATTTTAAATTACAAATAGGTTTTAAGCAAGAAAATTCCTAAAAAGTGAGTCAAAATCCAGTTCAAAGACAGTAGCACGCAAGTTGTCTGTAACAGTATGTGCTACAAGTAAAAGTAATCTTCAAAATAATTCAGTATCTGGCACACTACTGGTATAAGACCCAAGTGTGGGAAGGAGGCAGCACAGTTTTTGGAGAAAAGTCTGTAGAGTCAGAAAGTTCCTGTGATGGACTTAATGTGGTCAACTTGCACCAGAACGCCCAGCTGCACTGAGTTGGAGTGATGCTGGATGTAGAAGATCCACCTGAGGGTTGTTGCTAATGCAACATAAGGTGGAACGGGAGCTGACGCTAGTTGGTGGACTGTTTCCCAGGAGAAGCTCTGCTATTGCTGGTTCTCCCAAAAGAAACTCGGCTGTTCTCATCGAGGAAGGAGCTTGGGGCCTTGCTGTCATCAAGGATTGCTGCTGTTACTTTGGGGGAGCTCTGGTTTGTCACCTCTGCTGCAAGCAGCGTATCCTGGTTCTAGTGGAGATTTCTTCAGCCATCATTCGCAGACACGGACATACATGGGACAGTGCTGTGGGCTCCCAGCCCTTGATTGGATCTTTTGGGTCTTCAGTGCCTAGATGGACATTCAGCACTTCCTGCAATTGGCTTGTGGGTGAATATTGTTACTTATAAAAGTCCTCTCTATTAAATCTGCTCTCTTACAACCACTGGCTCTGAAAACCTAACTAAGTTCATAGCTGAAGACTTACATCCATCCTCCAGTCATATCCTTCTAGTGATATGTACTTTAAAAACCTCCAAGATCATGAATAATTAAGATTTTCGTATTTTTCCATCAGTCCAAAGAAACAAGTCTGTGTTTGTAACAAAAATTATCACATAACTGAAAAAAACAGTTGACAATTTTTGATTAAAAATTTACCTGGATGTGGTGGTGTATGTCTGTACTGTAATTCTAGCACCTAAGAGGCTGAGGCAGGAGGACTACTCCAAGTTCAAGCCAGCCTGGACATATACCAAATACTCTGCCTTAAAACACACACACACACACACACACACACATACACATAGATTTAATGGCCAAAATACAAAGCAGATTGTATGAGTTTTGACAGACATTATCATCAAACATCCTGCTCTGATATAATTTCTCAGAAAAACAAGTGATTCCACATTGACATGTATATCAGACTTAAAATGAATATATATAGAACCCATTTAAGGAAGAAGCCTAATATTAAAAGTTGAAAGCCAAAAGATTTAATGTTTAAAAGGAAATTTAGTATAACATTCTAAACTTTATCAAGAAACAAAGGTTTGTTATCGAATACACAGTTCAAATTAGGTTTATGATGTCTTTTCCACCCAAAATGGAGTCTATTATACTTGTGCAGAAAGAACTGAGTACTGCTATAATATCTGGTGTATTATCACAGATCTCTCAGATTATTTTTTATCATGCATCAGATCTATGAGATATGCTGGAACTTCTGAGTAAAAATAGTTGAAGATGTAAACTGCATTCGAGATTGTGACTCTTTAATCATGTTAGAATATCCCACATTTCTTTAAGTGCTAAATTGAAATGTAACTTAAAATTTAAAATAATTAGTATAAGATGACTAGACAAATTTAGTATTTAATTTGTTAAAATAATAAGAATAGTGAAGACATAAGAGAAAAGTCTGTATGAACTTGGGAAATAGGTAAGAAAAACAAAGTCAGCAAATCTTAGAGAGTAGTATAAAGACATGGTTTTGAAAACACAAAGATAACTGAACAAGGAGGCTGAGGCAGGAGGACTGCCGTGAGTTCCAGGCCAGCCTGGGATACATAGTGAAACCCTGTCTAATAAAAAAAAAAGTCATTTGACTATTTTCAATCGTGGCTTCTGTAAATATGTAAGTTTTAAGTATTCTACCCATAAAATATCCTCTTACAAATGGAACTAGTAAAAGCATACTAAAGGTCCCACGAAGATCCTACAGCAAGAAAACCTGTTTAACTCAGTGTTTCTCAAGCTAATTTATCATAGAATCTTTCTTTTTTTCATTAAGCAAATGTTAATGCTCAAGAAACACGTTTCATGGAATACAGCTGAGAAAAAGTTAATTCATTCCATTGACTTTAACATTGTTCAAAAGTGTATTTGGAATTTATTTTCCTGGGACAGTGAGTCAAAAACCACATTCAAGATATTACTTTGTGACAAAAGATGATCTCTCTAATGCACAGCTTAAGGAAAAATGGCATTTGTATTTTGATAGCCCGCATCTGCAGGAACTTGGCATTTTTTAGGCTCCAGAAATTAATCTGTCCCTCAAAAGCAAGGCAGTTTTCCTCTAATAATACTACATATGATGTACACTGCTGGTGTTTAATGTAACACTACAGGAGTTTCATTACAAAATAGAACATCTCTTAGCCATTACTTTTAAAGGACATCAATCAGTTAGGTACATACATTCATTGACTATATAAGTAGTACATGTCAGGTACTATGTTAACTTTTGGGTATAAAAATAAGATAAAGCCAGTTCTTGAGCTTGAGGATCTCAAAATCATTTTGGAGAGACAGACATAAATTAGATAATTTAAATAATTTTTAGAGATGAAAAAGACATTACTCCTACTGGGAAAAAAAGGAGGCACAGGATATAGAAAGGCTTAATTAACTGAGGAGGTGGCATATAAACTTGTGTTTGATGAGTAGGAAACTGTCTGGTTAAAAAAAAAAAGGGAAGAATGCATTTAAAGTTAATGAATACACAAAAAAGCAGTAAGTTATGACAAGGTAATTCATGTCTGGAGATGAGAAATTTGATGCGCTAAAAAAAAACCTGTGTAGTGTTAGGTTAAAAAGGGAACATATCATTTCAGAAAATTAAGCTAAGAACAGCTTATTCAGAACTATGTAGATTAAGCAAAAATAGATCATTCATATGGGTAAGGGAGGATTTTACATTGTGGAATTCAAAGTAGATTTAAAAAAATAGAATATGCCATTATAATTAAAAACAAAGAAATACCAAATCAGCTTAAATTCTACTTCTACTACTATGTGGCCATGACTTTATCACATGGATCACACTGGACTATAATTTTCTATTTCTTATTTACTTGCCTATCTCTTCACCTAGACGAAGACTTGACTATTGCACATACATCAGTATCTATTTGATGGTGAAAGCCTGATAAATGTCTGCAGAATAAAGGATTACTTATGTATAGTAAGAGATAACAGACATTAAAATCTCAGCTTAAGTGTCTGTGTGGATGATACTGTTATTATCCACAATGAATACAAGAAGGCAGAACCATTCTGATTTTTAGGGGACGATACTGACTACAGTGTCCTTTGGATGTAGTAATGATAAACTACCACTTACTGAGTCTTGGTTGTTTGGAACTACAGACAATTTATATCCACCAGTATTTTAACAAGCCTACAAAGCAGAAGGTCTTATTTAGTATTACAGTCATTTTATAGATGCAAGAATGGTGCCAAGGATGCTATGTGACTTTTCTGAGGTCCTTGCAGTAAGTGGCAAAAGAGAATTTAAAATTATGATCCACTGAGTTCGAGATCTAACATGCAAGAAGAAAAAAATTGGGACTGCTTAATTACAATCCTCCTAGTTCACACTGTGCTACATCCCTTGTGGTGGAAGGCATTGAGGGAGCAGTTAGCAAAAATGTCTGAGGTTCAAGAAATTTTGCAGATATTAAGTACTTAAATATAGGTGGCAGCTGAAATCATGAGAACAGATGTGCTCAATGTAGAATAAATAAGATTAGAAGAGGGCCAAGGATAGCTCTCAAAACCTCTGACATTTAGGTTATGTTAACAGAGAAAGAAATTTTGATACGTTTAAATTTCTTAGACGTTAATATAATTGTTTTCTATTATATTCTATGTATATAAAGATTGAGTAATTGCATATTATTTATCCCAAATACCAGGAACCAGAAGAGTTTCAGTCTTCTTTTTCATGCTGGAATAGTTGCTTACACATAATGGGTTATCTTGGGGATGAGAACCAAGTCTAAATATGAAATTCACTTATGTGCAATATATACCTGATATACATAACATGGAGGTAATTTTATTCAATATTTTTAGTGTACCTGTGTTTCGACCATGACATGTTATACGAGGTGGAATTTTCCACTTGTGGCATTATGTTGGCATCTAAAAATTTAGCTTTTGAAGCATTTTGGATTTCAGATTTTTAGTTTAGGGATGTTCAACCTGCACTGATTTAGGGTAAATAGCTTCCACGGAAAATAGCTAGTCTTCTAAAGTTATTTCAAAAGGTGATATAGTATTTGAACATTTATAAAAAAGATAACTAAAGAGGCCTATTTTCTAGTATGTGAAATGTAATTATCTATTGTAAACACTGAAAAGATACATTTCCTTGATGATGACATCTCTCGTGGCTTGGTAGAAAACCATCTGGTAAAAGACACAAATCATCTGACACACAAATTCATCATCTTTTTGTTGAGTTGAAAGAATACAAAGATTTTAACATGAAAGAATACTATGTGCATATAACAAATCAAAACACATTACAGGGAATAACAGAGAATTAGAAAAACTAAAATTGACAATGAAACAGGAAAACTATTTTAAATTATAATACACGGATGACACATCATCTGTATCTAAATGTTTCTTCTAAATTACATGGCAATGAACCATGAGGAAATTTCATAATAATATATTTTCAGAAAATTTGGAGTTAAATTAGATAGGTTAAATTACTTTGGAAAACAAAACAAAACAAAAAGCAGATTTGCAGACTTTAAAAAAGAGAAGTTAAATCATCTGTGAGATTGTACTAGGCTGGGGGCTGGGGATTTAGCTCAGTGGTTACAGTGCTTGCCTCTCAAGCACAAGGTCCCGAGTTCGATCCCTGGCACCAAAAAAAAAAAAAGATTATATTAGGCTACTCGAGATAACCCCATCTCAAAAGTTCAGGTAATACCTAGTAGGAATGAAGGATGAGACAGGGATGAGATAGAAACTGTGACCTTCACTATCTTTTGCGAACACATATAAAAACCCATTAAATGAACTTCTATGTTCTTGATGTGAAATGAATGGTAACACTTACTACCACTTTCTCTTTTTTTTGGTCCATCACAAGAATTCTTCACACAATTCTGAATTGTAAGATAAGTCTAATTGCATTTTGTCCCTATAATTCTGATTTCACATAAGAAAAACAATTCTTGCAAAAGATTACAACTTTTAAATCCTAAAATACTGGTAGAAATTGAACAATTACAAAATGCTATTTCCTTTTGTTGAATAATATTCACAGAATTTAACTTTATTGTCATGAAATAAGAATTTTAGCTTCAGTCTAAGTATAATGTAAAAACGATGTTATATAATTATATAAGCTAATTAGTAAATGTTTAATGTCATGCAAAGAATATTTCAGCAGAATAACTGATACCTACTGAATAACATGTAATGGTTAAAGCCTAATTACTTACAGACATCCAATTTTAGGTCTTGATTATGAAATTTGATTTACTAATAGTGTAGTTTGCTATAAATTCTTGGCAAGAGTTTGATAACACATTAGATTTTCTGGTCAATATAGTATCTGATTAGGTGTCTGGAGTAAATTGTGGGCTCCTTAAAGTTCAGTCTGTTTCAAATGATCTCTCTTACTATTTACTTAAAACCATTTGTGCTAAATGTCTCACCACTACTCTTTTGTATACAGTACTCCCCTAAATAACCCTAATTATTTTTTTAATATTAAAAATCCAAGTATTTCTTAAAAATATATAGCCTCTGCATGTGATCATCTAACATCAGAGAACACCAAAACAGAAACTGCGACCTAACAGTTTGATATTATTTTACCTAATTCCAGTTAGCAGCACATTTAATTTATTTTTAACTATGTAATTTGAGTTGTTATGATTAATATAATAAGTTAACTACTATTTCATGTTGCAGACTCTTCATTTTACATTTAAAATTTAAACTAATAACCTATTTAGAGATTAGCATAAAAATAAGTTACCATCATTACCATTTAGCAATTCAATAAGGAGAAGGACTGTCCTGGATTTAGCTAGCAAAGCTACACAGGGTCATCTATGGATATGATACAGTGCCACTTCTAAAACAAGGTCATTATCGCTTCTTGGCCTTTTGGCTAAGATCAAGTATAAAACAAGGTCATTTTCTGCAGCACTGAGGAGTCAAATCAGAAAATTTTCATTGAAACGTCCTGATCCAAGTTCATTTATATTATCAAAACTCCAGTACACAGCAAAGATATAGAAAGCTATTACATCGGTTCTAATAAGTCTACAATATACATTTGTCCTTTTTCCAAATTTTCCAAGTGTGCTGATGATAGTTTGTGGCGGTGGGGGAGCAGTAGAAAGGTGAAAATACATCTTTAAAAATACAACTGAATGATAATGTAGACAGAAAATAAAAGGCTTATCTAAATGTTTCAAAAAACTGTGCGTCTGCATCCATATGTTTGTGTGTGTGTGTGTGTGTGTGTGTGTGTGTGTGAGAATACCTACAGATGGGCGAAGTATTTGGTAATTTTTAAAAAGACAGGATTAAAAAAGACCGTAAAACAACAAGAAAGGTATGAAGGGGAAGGGAAACTACTACATTAGGAAAACATATTGTTAGTAAAAAGAGAAGATAACACACATCTAAGAGTGTACCCAATGACCACCCTTCTGAGAGAACAGAGCTGTGGGAAGAATATGCTCTGTCTGATATAACACAACATTAGTCACAAAACACTACTCCTACCCACAACAGAAAAGATTATCTTAGTGATTATGCAGAAGTGAGATGCTTAGCACAAACCTGGTTTTAGCTTATCTTTCAGGTATGGAACCAACTTGTACTAAGGAACCAGCTCCCAGTCCAAGTCGGGAATGGTCAAATTTTCCACAGTTCAAATATTCAATCACAAATCTCTCTTCTTCATCATTCGAGATCTGAGCTGCAAGGTCCCCAACATAATCCTGATAAAACACAATTTTAGTACAAAGTTAAAATATTTAAGAACCAACCTCATAATCTAAGAGATAGGAAGAAAAATAAATATCAAGTGTGACTCTTGTTTTATTAGTCGTATATTAAATTGTTAAGGGAGCCTGTGGTGAGTTGGCTTAAGGCAAGAAGACTGCAGTGGGTGTGCAGGGGTAAGGGCCAGAGATGACAAAATAAAAATAATATCAACATCAAAAAGTAAACTGAGATTTCTAAGAGCTAACCTTACAAAAAAGTTTCTAACAGGGGAGCCAGTTTAGATCATGAATAAATATTTGATGAGAGCTTAGTAAGAGTTACATACTAAGTTATAACACCAGTTCAGTCTATTTTAATAGAAAGCCAAAAACTATACTCACAATAAACATATTTGGCTGGTCCATCATGCTGGGAAATGTTTCTAATCATTTTCATCAGTAAGGGATCCTTGAATTTCAGAGCCTTTTTCATGAGCATCTTCAGCCCATTTCCTAAAAGAGAAAACAAAATTTCCCCAATAAAACTAAGGTTACTTCAAGTTATGATTTTTTGATTCATTATAAAACATTTATGTCCAGTAAAATGCACAACCTTAAGTGTACAATTTGAGTAACTTAGATGCAGATATCTGTACAACCCATATTATATATCAATAAACAGTATCTCCATTCATTCTAGAAAGTCCCCTACCTCCTCCAGTCAATCCTATTCCTCAGGTATAATCATTTTTCTTTTTTTCTTCTTTTCCTACTATTTCCTCTTTCAAGCACAGATTAGTTTTGCATGATCTAGACCTTCAAATGAATAGACTCAAGCACTATGTGGTTTTTTGTATCTGCATTATATTCCACAATTTTTTAAAAAAACAAACAGTTTAACTCAGAAAACTAATACTTCCACAAATTTACTATAAGAATATATAACTAGAAATGTGGAATGAGACAGAGAACGGATAAATACTGCAGCAATGTTTGTAACAAAAAAGAGATAGCAATAAACTGATATTTAACCTTCTGTGTCTGATTATACATCAATTAATATTATGATCTCAAGGTGTATCCACTTTCTATTTAGCCTGCTTTATAGCTGTGTAGTACTCCATTGTGTATTCATACCACATTTTAAAAATCCATTCATCCAAGATTTAGCAATTATGAATTATGTTTCTATAAACGTGGGTATGTATCACTGTAATATTATGATTTTTAACTCTTTCAAGATCTCCAGAAGAGGGGTAGCTGGGTGAAACAGAATTTGTCCTTTTAGTTTTTTGAGGACTCTCCATACTGACTGCTATAGTGGTTATTATGGCTTGTGTATTTGTAAATGTGCCCCCAAAGCCTCATGTGGTCATAGGTGGGGCTTTTCAGAGGTGGGTGGATCAGAGGTGATGCTGGGATTAAGGGTGTGATGCTAGAATCAAGGGTGTGTGATTACTAAATTAGTCTAATTTAGTCTACTAAATTACTGATTGGTTTGGCATACTTCTGGGTGTGGATAATGGGAAGGCCCACCCTGGGTGTAAGGGCTACCGGCTCTAAGGGCATGTAGCCCGGATAAAGTACAAGGGGCAGAAAGAGGGCTGCTGCCATCACTTGGTGCTTGCTGCCTTGCTGCCTTCTGCCTGCCTTGAACTGTTTCTCCTCTGCAATGCCCCTCTGCCACGCCACCTGCCTGGAGCCAGCGGACTATGAGCTGAAACCTCTACAAACTGAGTTACAATAAACCTTTCCTCTTTCAATTTGGGGTGTTGGATTTTTTGTCTCGGCAATGAGAAAAGTAACTAAGACAGTGGTAATATAGTTTATCTTCCCAGCAAACAATGGAGGAAGGTTCCTTTCCCTCTGCAGCCTCAGAAGCTTTTGTTGTTTTTTGAGTTCTTGATGATGGTCAAGCTTTCTGGAGTAAGCTGGAAATCTCAGTGTTGCTTTGATTTGCATTTCTCTAATGTCAAAGATAATGAACACTTTTTTCATGTGTTTACTGGCCATTTGTACTTCTTTCGAGAAGTGTCTGTTGTTTTCATTGCCCATATTTGATGGTTCTTTTATGGAGGGAGTCTATTTTTTGAGTTCTTTATATAATGTAGATATTAGTCCTCTGTCTAAGGAGTGGCTGGCAATTTTTTCACCATTTGTAGGTCATCTCTTCACTCTGTTCCCTTTGCTGTGCAGAAGCTTTTTCATTTGGTATTTCATGTGTTAAATGTTGGTTATTTCTTGTGCAACTGAGGTTCTGTTCAGAAAGTCCTTGCATAAGCCCTTGTCTTTATAAAGTTTTTTTTTTAACCTATTTTATCATCTAGCAGATTCAATCTTTCTGTTTTCATATCTCAGTCTTTAATGAGAGACATAGGTCTACATTCATTTTTCTGCATGTTAATCACCAGTTTTCTCTGTACCATTTCTTAAAGAGACTATCTTTCCTCTAGTGCATGTTTTTGGCCCCTTTTTGAAAGATCAAATGGCTGAATGTGCCTGGGGTTGTTTCTGCATGCTCTATTCTATTCTACTGATCCTCATGTCTGTTTTGTGCCAGTATCACACCATTTTGATCACTTTAATATAGTTTTAAATTTAGGATTTTAATGCCTCCTGCCTTGCTCTTCTTGCTCAGGATTGCTTTTGCTATTCTGAGTCTCTTCTGGTTCCATTTAAATCTATATGTTTTTCATAATACGGCCTTTTTTTTTTTTTTTTTTTTTTGGTGCTGGGGATCAAACTCAGGGCCTTGCTGCTTTCGAGGAAAGCACTCTAACCACTGAGCTAAATCCCTGGCCCCCATATGGCCATTTTGACAATAGCCTTTTTTCTGCTTACCCAGGAACAGTGGATGTCTTTCATTTTCTAATGTCTTCTTCAGTTTCCTTTTCACAGCACAATAGTTTTCATTATAGAGGTCTTTAATTTCCTTGCTTAGATCAATTTCTAGCTATGCTTTTGAAGTTACCTTTAATGGGTTTGCTCTCCTGATAACTTTCTTGGTGAGTTCATTGTTAGCGTACAGGAACACTATTGACTTTTGTGTATTGATTTTTCCAATCCCGATATCTTGGGATTTATTACTTTTAAGAGTCTTCTGGAGTTTTTTGAGTCTTCTATGTAAAGGACCATGCAATCTACACATAAGGACAGTTTGATTTCTTCCTTTTGTACTCAAATCTCTTTTCTTTCTTTCTCTTGCCTGACTGATCTGGCTAAAGTTTTAAGAATTATATTGAACAGGAGTGGTGATGGTGGACATCTTTATCTTGTTCCTGATTTAAACAAAATCCTTTCAGGTTTTCCCCTTTTAGTATGATATTAGTAATGAGCTTTTCATACCTAGTTTCTATATGTTTGAGATAAGATCCTTCCATAACTAATTTTGTCAAGATTTTATCATGAATGGATGCTGGACTTTGTCAAAGGCTGTCTCTGTTCTAGTGAGATGATTATGTGATTTTTATCCTTGCTTTTGTCTATGTTATTTATGTTTACTGACTTACGTATGTTGAACCATCCTTGTTTGGGATGAAGACAACTTTTAATTATTTATTTTTATTAGTACAGGTTTGCACTTCATAAAGCTTACACTCATCCTGGGATTGGTTAAATATACATATTACAGATTCTTTTTTTCTTAATCCCCTTTCTTCTCCCTCTCTCCTCCACTGGTTCCTGTATTCCCTTTTTCCTACTTGTTGATATTATTTCTCTTGGTTCATGTTATGGTGTACAATGTTTACATTAATTGGGGTTATTAGGTTCCTGTACATAATATCTTTATTATTATTTCCCCTTCCACTCTTCCTCATCCCTTGCCCTTGTTCTCTTGAAGCACTTCCCTATTGCAAGAGATCTGTCCCTTTGTCCCTTTCTATCCATCCTATGTCATTTTCTTTGGATGACAACTGTCTAATGTTTTGTTGCATTCTGTTTGTGAGTATGTTGGTGAGGAGCTTTGTATTTATGTCATTAAGGAGATAAGGCTTTTAATTTTCTTTTTTTGTTAAGTCCTTGTATGGTTTTGGTGTTAGGGTAATGCTAGCTTCCAGGAAATAGTTTGGCATTATTCCTTACTGTAGGGAATTATTTCAGTTCTTTTGTATTTACTTAAGCATATTTTATGGCCCAAGATATGGTCTATTTTGGAAAAAATTCTGTGTGCTGTTGAGTAAAATGTATATTTTGTTGATGGTGGATGAAACACTCTTCAAGATACATACCAATTTTAAAAGCATATTTTATAATATGTACAGTTGAGAATCCCATTTTATTTTAAAAAATATATAGAAGCATTATATCAAAACTTATATTTATTTCTGGATGGTAAGATTAAAGATTTAGTATTCTCTTATTTGCTCATTTGTAATTTTTATAATGTACATGTACTACTTTTCAAATTAAAAACAATTTATTGATTATTCTTTGAACCATCATAATGTATGACATTGTACCAAGATATAGAAATAACAACTTACTACACTTTTATAATATTTTACCATCTTTTGTTGTAGCTATTTTACAAATAAAGTTTCATTTCATCAACATTATAAGAAAAAAAATTTTTTTTTTGGTACTGGTGATTGAACTTAGGGCCTTGTGCTTGCTAGGCAAGCGCTCTAACCACTGAGCTAAATTCCCAACCCCAAGAAAATGTTTTTAAAAAATCAAAACTTAATCAGTGACAATTGACTTTAGTTTATAAAATGTTATTGAAGAATGGCTCCACTTATGACACACTAATATTCTAGGTGACCCTTAAGAATACAGTGAAGAAACAAATAGGATTTGGGGATCCACTATAATTCTTAGTTCTTTATTATCCATTTTCCATCAACTATCAATTACCATATGCTAGCAAGGTTACCTGTATAGCTCAAAGGCACTAACCTTCACAAATCTGCTGTATATTCCTCTGTTTAATAGCAAGATTAATGCAGAGAGAAATGGGGTCCAAATCTATTTGCTCATCTGAACAAAGAGCATCTTCATTAACTAGCAAAAAGCACAAGGCAAATGTTACTTAAAAATATCCCAAAATATGTTATCTTAGATTGAACACTGACCGGCACCACAAAAAAAAAAAAAAAAAAGATTGAACACTGAAAATAATAAAATATAATCTATAGGTTTTTTGTTTTTGTTTTTGTTTTTTTGATGCTGGGGATCGAACTCCAGACCTTGCACTTGCTAAGCAAGTACTCTAACCACTGAGCTAAATACCCAGCCCCAGTAACCTGTATTTCTACACAAAACTGGAAAGCTATACTTCTAGATGCTCGGCATTAAATATAAACTTCCAAATACTGTACAGTGTAGAATACAAGAGAAATGTTAGATGAAATCACTACACTTAGGAAACTACTTGCAAGCTGAGCATTCCAAGTAAAGAAAATAACTTACACAAAGGTCACAGTACAGAAAAGAACACAACTGTTCTGAAGAAATGAAAGACAGCATAGGTAGAAAATGAGAAATGTCTGAGAAATAAGCAGCCAAAGGCCAGATCATACAGGGTCTTGAAATACAAGTTAAGGATTTGAGACTTCATCTTAAGGATAATTGGAAACTATTAAACAGGATAAGATTTGTGTCCCCAAAAAATCTGGTCAATGCAAAAAATGGACTGAATCATGGGGATAGCATACGGGAAACCATGTAAGAGGCTATAGAAAAGTCCAGGTGAGACGACGGTTGTGTGTGGACTAGGTAGGGTAATGGGGATTGATATAAAGGGACTGATCGGAGATACACTTAGGAGACAGAATCAAATTGGGATTTAATAACTGACTAGATTTTGCACTTACAGAAGAGGAAAACTCAAAGACAGCACCCAAAATCTTCCACTGACCTATGATATGGATGCTGGTACTAACACTGAACAAGAAAGGGAATTTATGGTAGCAGAGGGCTGGGAGTGTAGCTTAGCGGTATAGCAAGACTCTGGATTCAATCTCTAGCTCTGCCAAGAAAACAAAAACAAAATGGGACAAAATCTTAAAAGGAAGATAGTGTTTTTGGTTTCAGATATGTTGAGCTTAAGTTGCCTTTGACAGTCTAGTGCACAATACTCAGCTGGAAGTGACAAATGTAGGCCTGAGTGTAGAAGAGATGTATGGACTGCAGGTATAATGTTAGGAATTGTCATATCTGATTGTTAACTGAAGTTGTAGGCTGAGTTCAATAACTTGGGTAGCAGGGTAAAATGAGAAAAAGAACTCCACTTAATGATAAGAAAGGAAAGGAGGGTCCAAGACACAGCAGACAGCTAAGAAGGAAAAAGGCTACCTACTATGCCAGTTAGCAGTGATCTAGATTTATCACAATGAGAGACGACTGCTACAATAAAAGAGAAATGAGCAATCTTTATGCACTTTATGCTGTTGGAGACACAGCAGACAGCTAAGAAGGAAAAAGGCTACCTACTATGCCAGTTAGCAGTGATCTAGATTTATCACAATGAGAGATGACTGCTACAATAAAAGAGAAATGAGCAATCTTTATGCACTGGTTTAAAGAAGCTAGTGCTCTATTACTGGAAAATCAGCAAATTACAGAGTGAATTATGTAAAGATATTTTTCTCTAAGTCCAAATTGCTAACAAATGGAAATTATGCCTGAGCTTTATAAGCTAAAAATTTCCATGTTTTACCTCTGAGCAATACCTTTACAGAACAGCAGGTCTTCAGGAATCAGGCATATTGCCTTATATAAAGTGAATAATAAATACTGTGTACCTTAGACTCTATTAGGTCTTATTTTGATTGCTTTCTATCCTAGTTCCAGATAGCTTCTGAATTTGAAAAAGGATACAAGGTCAACACACAAAACCAACCATGTTATCTATGTGGTAGAAAAGAACAACAGGAAGCCAAAATTAAAAGCACATGGATACTGTTCCCATTGTTAAGTATAATTCTAATAAAATGTACTAATCTATATGCTGAAAATTATAAAATATTCCAGCAGCTGAATGCTTGGCATATATTATTCCTTCTCCCAGAGGGCAATGCTTTAACCACAAATGTTGCCAATAAGGAATCTACGGGGAGAGGAACACTAATACTTAATAATGCTGTAGAATAAAAAGATTCTATGGTAAAAATAAAATAATCTTAATTTATTATATATTTAACAGATTTTTGTAAATCTTGATTTACTTATTTATTATCAGCTACTGTATTTACAGATAAAATTATTAATAAAAATTAAATTACAAATTAGTAAAAATGTAGTTGACAATCCTCTAATGTAATTGATTAGTATATTTTTCATAACACAATTCAGAACATATTATAGATTTCTTAATTTTTACTAATACTAAGAAACTTTTTGATAAGAAAAATATGTTACATTAAAGCAATGCTTTAATAAGGCAAAATATTTATTATTAGCATAAATTATTTATATCAAGTTAGCCTTTATAGTATGTCAATTGCCCTTGAAAACTGGGGTTTTTTTTGAAAACTGATTTTTAAAAAAAAAAAAATTTCCATGTTAAATCTCATGCAGAAATAACCAAAAGCTACATTTTAAAATACATTACATGGTTTGAAAACTTACCCAACCCTCACCCTCAAAACTGTAAGGAATTAAGACTAAATATGAATGGAATGTATCATAGTATAGAATTAGTTTTTCCTAGTAAAAGAGAGAAATATTTCAGTTTTAATTAAAGTATTCAAATTTAGAAGCAAGGTTGTTCAAACTCCAAGTGCAACAGTGAAACATTGCCTTTGATTACTACCCATGGTACTCCAAAAATAAGTGAAATTGCCAACAACTAGGAAATATTAAAACTCGATTTGTTCTGTCTTAACTATGTCTGTTGTCATCTTTTACTAATTTCACAGGAAAACATGCAAAGGGCTTCAGCCTGGGCAATGAAGATGCAATAGTGTTCAATCAGCCAAGTCCCATATTGGGTATCACATACCAAAGACCCAGGACTGAAATCACTGTGTCTAGACTCTCTGGCACCTGCCTTCACTTATTTACCAGTGACCAGAGGCCAACCCCCACAGCTCTCTGCATTCACATACACATCCTCCACTCCCACTGCCCAACATCTTTGAATGATTATGCCAGAACTTCGCATGCCTCCGGAATCTCTCCTGACTGGCTACTCTCTAGCTCACTTGTTTGAAGTGAGGCTGTGTTTTCTAAACTTCACCAGATAATGACAGGCAAGAGCAAAGGGGGCTGTCAGAAAGGACGTTTACCAGCATTCAGGTAAAAAAAAGCATATAGATCAAAGAAGGGCCAAATAGCACAACTGCGGTAGAAAGCATGTGGATTATAATGAAGACTCTTGCACACTGTTCTAGGGTAAAATATTAAATAACACCATGACATCACTACCTAACCATATACTTTGGCTGTTCTATTACAAACAAATACTTTCATAAGCATCTGGATGGCATTTGCACCTATTTAAACAAAACATACACCTCAGAGGTCTAAATAACAACGAACTGTTAATGTGTACGTCTAACTATTATTAGAATACAACCATTAACTCCTGGTTATCCCAAGTATACTTACCTGAAACAATCTACCCACTGAGACCATTAAGACCATGTGTAAAGCAAGACTTGACCTGGCCCCCAAATTTTGCAGAATAGTGACAAATGGGAGAAGAAAATTAGAGTACATTGGATAATTAGAGACAATAAAATACAAAGAAAGCAAAACAGTATAATTTGGGGAGATGTTATAAGATCTATTTTATGTATCATCACCTACTCTCGATACTATATATTTTAAAAAATGTAATCTTTTTTTTTTTTTTTTTTTTGTGGTGCCAGGGATCGAACTCAGGCCCTTGTGCTTGCAAGGCAAGCACTCTAATCACTGAGCTAAATCCCCAGCCCTAAAAAATGTAATCTTATTAAAGATTTACTTTATACATACAAGAAACGCAGTATTTAGACTATGAATGAACTAAAAATGCTGAAAAAGACTTGAAATTTACTGAGTATCTTAGTTTTGTATAATGATTTACAGTTTATAAAGCCCATATACAATATCTGATAGAATTAAAGAATATAACCATATCCCACATTCTTTTTGATCATGTAAATAAATGTAAATTACAACTGAGCCATTGCTTTCCTACCTTCAAAGTTATTTTAGGCTTCTCTTTGAAATATTCATGTACGATACCTGAAGATGTTTACTAAACTACTATTTATATGCATAATTCACAGAGAACAAAATATTACATTAACTTTCAAACAACCCAAACTTGATATGGCTTTCTTTAATAAGCTGGTTAATCAGGTGCTGTTACAAGTAAGCATAAAGCTTTACTAGCAATTATTAACACTACCTCTGACTGGAATATCTAATTCCTGTAGGAAATATAGACATTTCAATTAACTTCTGATTTTCTTTTCATCATTCTCATATTTTGCCATGAACTTGGCACTAGGTAGTGATAAAATCATGCCAACATCTTCCTAAATATTGTATCCAACTAGGCACTGTGAAGTACAAGTTATAGATGCATGGCACTTCAGATAACAAATATTCCAGGATATCATTTGGTTTTCTCAAAATACTGCCTGTACTAAAACGCTTTAGGATATTTACAATGTAATTTGATACATAACCTCAGTATTCCAATAAAAGCTGACATTAAAAAAAAAACCTAAAAAACAGCAAGCCCATAATCTGAATGAGTTTTATGAAATTGTGCTCATGAAATACAGATTGTGAATTTCTGAAGACACCATTGCTGACAAGTTTGATGTTAGAAAACTGGCAAAAAAAAAAACCCACGGAGGAATACTCTTCTGAAAAAGGGATGGGGGAACTTTGTATATATGAAGTTTTAAACTGCAAGAAAAACAATATCTAAAAAGTCTAACCAGGCTATTTTTATTCATTCATTTATGATAAAGCTGTAAAATTTATATTTGATATAAATATAAAAGAGTAGGACAACTCCAGATTCAAAACTCAGTGTGGTAAATTAAGGTTTCCATTTATTTTTTTACTTAATATTATTCTTTTAAAAACCTAAATGTGATTAAAAAAACAGTCAATCTGTGCAAGAATCGTATTCCTTTTTGGCTGCTTTCCAATTCATATCCTGTAGTCAATGAAGTTTTGACACTAAATGAGATTGGAAATGGAGCCAAAACTGCAAAGCACAAACCTTTAGAACAGATGGAGTGAGATTGCAGTAAATGACCTGTAATCTCCCCTTGACATGGCTACTCGTTTATTGAAAACTTGTTTGACAAAGAGTTTGATTACCTTTTGCGTTGTCTATAGTCTACACTAGTTATCTCTATAAGAAGACCTGCCTTGTTGGATAAGGTATGTTATATATTTTTGAAGGATGTCTACTTCCTATGAACAGTCATAATTAGTTGGTCCCTTGATATGAAGGCTAAGAAATTATCCTTGCGAGTTCATCAGTTTTTTAACTACATGTAAATAAAATGTTAAAATTATGGAAAAGCAAATTCAATCTTAATATTGTCTTATTAATTTTGAATAAGTAAAGGATCGTCAATTGGAAATAATGAAGAGAAATTAAGATATATATTAGTTACTTTAACATATATTTAATATTATTCATATTAGGATAGTGCAAAATTGCCCAGTAGGAATACTAAAGCAATTATTTTAGTAAGTATGACTTACTCATATTCTTTTAAAATACTATTTTAAAGTGTGTTATTTTTATTCACGTCTCACAGTTTTGCATTTTCTATTTTAGAAAACGATTTTATAAAAAAAAATATATATATATAAAATGTTAAAAAGCAGACTAGAGAGTTTTCCAATCATCAATATTCATATTAGTTGAGCTTGATTTATTAATGATTAATGGCACAAAGGTGATTCCATGAATGTAGGTATCCTTAAGGGTACAATCACATAAATATGGAGTTTCTAATCTTGTAACAGAATCTATGTAAAACAAGTCAGTAGGCTTCTTCAAAACAAACAGACCTAACATGTAAAATATATCAAGCAAGAGCAGACATGGTGGTGCATGCATACATTCTCAGTTCCTCAGGAGGCTGAAGGAGGAAGACTGCAAGTTTAAGGCCTGCCTGGGCAACTTACAGAGATCCTATCTCAAATAATAAGAAGGGCTGGGGATGTATCTCACTGGTAGAGCACTTGCCTAGTAGGTGTAAGGCCGTGGGTTCAATCCCTACTACACACACACACACACACACACACACACACACACACGCACGCACATGCACGCACGCATGCACGCACACACACGAAGAATCAGTAAATCAAGCAACTGAGTCATACAAAAAGTCTTTCTTGAGTTGAGAATAGTGCTATCAGAACAACAATTTTGATGAAGCATTTCTCTGTCAGAAAATGTAAAGCATTTAAACCTATTAACTATAAACAAAATTAAAAGACAAGAAACAATTAGGAAATATGTAGGGTATTTGTAAAATACCAATAAACAGAAAAATACCACATTATTAGAGAAACAATAGTCACTATTTTAAAAGTGAAATGCTAGTTGGAAATATAAGTTTGTTCTTAGAACATAATTTGACCAAAATATGTCAAATACATAAATATTCTTACATTTTAACCTAGTAGTCTACGTCTAGGAACTTTAAGAAAAATTTATACATACGGATAAACATTTTTGACTCTCATGTATTATTTTCATTATTTTTGCTTACATATGTATTTTTATGTGATAAACTGGAAAAAAATCTAAACATAACAATATTTTAAAAATCGTCATGAAATAGATTATACACCTATTATAAATAATTTCTGAAGAATATTCAATGACATGAGAGTATATTTATGATCTACTTATAAAGCAATATATGAAAATGATATATACCATATAATCCCAACACATTGTTATTTTTCAAGTCTATAGAAGAAAGGATGTGCCAAAATCTTAACTAGTTGTCTCTGGGTTTAGAATAACACAAAGTTATTCTCATTTTTATACAGTCCTGTACTTTATTTTATTGAAATGCTGAGGATTGAACCCAGGACCTTGAGCATGCTAGGCAAGTACTCTACCACTGACCTGGGGATGTAGCCCCAGTTCTGTACTTTCTAAATTTTCCATAACAAATTTATATTTTTAATAATAAGAATTTTTAAGGAAAGTAAGATCTTACAAATCAAGCAGAGTATGAAACTAAATACATATTTTAAGTGTTGAAACACTTAATCACTTATCCGAGGTATTCAGTCAGTCTATGCAAAAAGTGACTTAAGGTGATCATCCATGCTTAAGTGGTAGAGCACAAATATTGCTGCTTTTCTGTAGTTTTGTTGCCTAAGAATAAAATAATGGATATTGTGAAGTGTACATACACACACGCGCACACACACACACACGCAAACATACTCTATACCTACTCGAAATACATGCTAAA
>PVJO010022441.1:0-27990 GCA_004026905.1 Hystrix cristata | reverse complement strand
CCAACGAATGGCTGAAGAAGATGTGGTTTTTCTACACAATGGAGTATTACACTGCCATAAAAAGGACAAACTAGAGTCATTCATATATAAATGGATGTTCCTTGAGAACATACTCTTAAGTGAAATAAATCAGACACTCATGAGCACACATCGAATTGTTTCTCTGATATGAGAAACCATAACTGTAAATAAGGACAAAATGGGCAATTTAAATGAACAGACACTTCAAGAAATAGAAATGGTCAACGAATACATGAAAAAATGTTTGGCATATCTGGCCATCAGAGAAATGCAAGTTTAAATAACACTGAGATTCCATCTTACACCAGAAACATATCTATGATCAAGAAAACAGATAATAACAAATGCCAGTAAGACTGCAAGGGGAAAAAGAACCCTCTGTCATTGTTGGTGGGAAGGTAAATTAGTACAACTATTATGGAAATCAGTATGGAGATTTCTCACAAAAAGTAAAAATAGAAATTGCATTTGACCCAGCTATTCTTCTCCTAGCTATTTTCCCATAAGATTTAAAGATATCATATTACAATGATACATGCATCCCTGTGTTTATAGAAGCACAATTCACAATAGCTAAATCTTGGAAGTGACCTATATGTCCATCAACAGATGAACAGATAAAGAAAATGTGGTATTTATACACAATGGAGTACTACTCTGCCACAACTAAGGATAAATTTGAGTCATTTGTAGGAAAATGCATGTACCTTGAGACCATAATGTTAAGTGAAATAAATCAGACACACAAGATTAAATATTGCATGGTTTCTTGTATGAGAAAATCAATATATATGGAGCAAAATAAAAGATGAATAGCAAGGGGGAAAAGAGATGAAGGAAGGGAAAAAATGTAGCTAGGAACAAAGAGTGGGAAAGCAAACCTAAAAGAGTTAAAATGTGTTATGTGGAACAATTCTGCACAGTGAATGTAATCATTGTGGACTGCAAATACATAGTAGCCAAAAAAATTAAATACTGTACTTTTTTTTTTAATTAATTACTTCCTTAACAGTATTTCCTTCCACAGGAACGCTACCAAGTAAATAGATTACTCCACAGTATAGAGAGTAGCTTGGATTCTATTCTAGACGGGAAGCTACTTGTAGGTAGATGAGTGAGGCTGAGTTCTGCTTTGAACATGTGAGACTGGACATGTTGTTACAATAGGGTGTCCCAACAAGTGTAGTCCTGAGCAAAGATGTCTTCCCACAAGTCAAGCCAGTTCAGTGGTGCAGCGGCCACCAGAGCCAAGTAGCTCTGCCTCCTTCTTCAGAATCCAAGTGACTCCCTCATTTCTCCTGGCATTTGCTAACAATTGTTTGTTATGAAATCTAGATGGCATGGTGGATGCATGCAACTTTATGTACTACAAAGGGGGGAAATGCTGCCAATTAAACTGTGATACAGTATTTTCTATCAACCTAAAATGTTTGTATTTCTTAGAAACTGTTGAGACTTGAGATACAGTTGTTAGCCATATAACACACACATAAAAGGGGGAAATATGTGTGACATTACGTGGTTAGGTGTCTCAAAGCATCTTGGCACTCAGAGTCCAAGTCACTATCTTCGGATTTTCTCACCCTGTTCTAGCAAGAGTGTTAGTGATGTGGACTCTCTTAGAAGGGTACTCAGGACTGGGGTGTAGCTTGATGATAGGGGCTTGTTTTCCACACAGAAGGCCCTAGGTTCAGAACATTTGCACTGACAAAAAAAAAAAGTGTCCCACTATTGATTCCAGGATTCTCTTCTAAGCTGCTGATCACTGGTCTGTAAATTTGTGTGTGAATGCAAGACAATGATAACTATATCATGAATGCTGCTTGCTGCTTGGCCAACAGATCAGTGCATACCCGTAGTATATACATTTCTACATGCACCCTGATACGGAGAGATCTGGGCATGCTCACTTGAAGACACCCATACATATGCAGTGGGATATGTAAATCTGGAGTTCAGCCAAGAGACCAAAGACAGAGATGGGTTTATAGACATGGCATCGGTGAGCAAACGGATTAAACTCACACCCATGGGCCTGCATGTGGCCATCTGTTATGATCTGATCTATCCCCCAAAGCTCATGTGTGGAAAACCGAATCCCCAAGGCAAGAGTGTTGGGAAATGGGCTTCTAATGAGAGGTGATCAGGTTATGGCCTTCATGAATGGACTGCTGTTGCTATTGAAGAAATAAATTAGCCCAAGAGGGAATTTGATACAAAGTGAAGTTCAGCCCTCTCCTGCTCCCTTGCTCTCATCCTCTCGCCCTCCTGCCTTCCACTCCGGGATGACACAGCACCAAGGCCTTCGCCAGATGCCGACATCATGCCCTTGCACTTCCCAGGCTGCAGAACCCTGAGCCAAATAAATCCCTGTTCTTCTTAAACTACCCACTCGCAGATACCGTTATTGCACCAGAAAACAGACTAAGAACCATTTCAGTAAAGTCTAGGGAAAAGGGCCAATGCTGAGTTGCAATAAACATTTAGAAATCTAGACGAGAAGCCAGCCAAGCCAATTCAGCAAGCAGCCTTGGTGGTCCGAGAACTGGATGACATCCCCGAAGCTAAAGAGGAGGTCGGTCAGCTACCTCAAGTCCTGCTAGGAGATCGATCACACAGGATGAGTATAAAGAACAGTTATTGGTTTCAGTAGCATGGAGGTCATGAGAGAACTTGACCAAAAAGGACTTTCCGTGACTGTGGCCAGCGACGGGGGAGCTGGATGAAAACCAGATGGGTTGGACCGGGATGAGAAGGGGTGCGCTATTTAAACTTTTGGAACACCTGTTGCCAAGATGACTGTCCAGCCGAGAGCGGTGGTGGTGACTCCCCTTCCGAAGGCGGGGGCCCTTCTGAACGCTGGATGATTCCCAAGGTAAATGCAGTTGGGAAGCGCTGGGGAAGGCGAGGGCTGCGACCCAGAGCACAAGAGCGAGCGAAGGGTCAGCTCTGGACAGAGCCCAGTGCCATGGCGGCCGGACTGCACAGCGCTACCTTCCTCACCCAAAGAGCGCCCCGCCCCCCGCCACCTTCTAACTAACCCCTCTCCTGCAGCTCCGTAGCCCCATCTAGGGTCTCAAATCCGCACGGCACAAGGTGCTGCAAGGCCACAGGACCAGGCACTTAGCAGGCGGCCCCTTCGTTGCCGAGCCTCCCCCGTGTTTCTCGGGGGGCCTGCACTGTGCAGCTCACCACCTCACCACAATCACCGCCTATCTCGGGACACTGGCTGAGCCGTTCCCAGGAGGAACCACCCATCTTCATGCTGGCCCCCTTTTAACTTCCTGCGACTCTCCCTCGCCCCCACCAACCTGGTCCCAGACTGCGCTAACCTCAGACAACCCTCCCTCGTTCTCCCGCTCAGTTCGCAGCCACGGTTTCCAACGTGGCACAGTCCACAGCGCACGCTCCGTAGGGCGCTCACCCGGGAGAGTAACGCGTTGCGTCAGCGCGTACGGCGTGTGTGGGCGGGGCCGCGCCACGTAGGCGCCAAGCGGCCCCGCCCCTGCCCGGCGGCGACGGTTGACGTGCCCGCGCGGCGCGCGCCTCCTTCGTTTGCTCACATTCGCGTTCACACTCGCGCTCGCACGCGCACTCCTGCCGCGCCGCCACCGCCTCGGCCCGTCGGAAGCCCGGTGTCACCATGTCTTCGCCTCCTGAAGGGAAAGTAGAGACTAAAGCTGGACACCCGCCCGCCGGTACTGATTCGTTTCCACTTTCTCTGGGGCGCCGGGCGGGGAGGGCCCAGGGGCAGGGTCGGGGTCCGCGCGCCCCGCTGCGCTTGCGCGGGCGCCCGCAGCCGGCCCCGCTGCGGGCTGCAACACATAGCCCGTACCTGTGGGGCTTGCATGCACAGGGAGTGGCCTAAGCCAGTACACAACTTTAAAAAAAGTTTTAGTGGTTATTATTCACTGGGAAAGTGCAGCTGCTTAAAAAAGAAAAAAAAAATTAAAAGGCAGTGTTTTTCACATCATGATCGCATTTTATGCAAAAGAGCCAAATAACCAGAAATAATTGAGGTCAGTCACTCAATATGACTTCTTTTGCCACCTCTTTCACGTCCCACTTTTGCTCCGAAGTGCTTTAAAAAAAGCAAATCCGAAACTTCTGAGCCAAGGAAGTTAGGCCCAGAAAAAGCCATCTTTCTTGGAAGATAGGAATCTAAGCAGCCTTTATGTTCATACTGCCTTTTTGCAAGGCAGTAAGGTCCATATATAAGGAGACTGGTGAGTGGATCAGAAGACTTAGGTCCCAGAAGCTGAGTCCCATCAGATTGCGGGGGTGGGGAGGTGGGGGGGGTGGGGTTGGGATCTTAATTGCACACAGTACTAAAAACTCAGTCTTCTGGTAACAGAACTTTAAAGGAACGTGGCTTCTTTTTGTGCCACATATGTACCATCTTGTTCTCACAGTAAAGATTCCTGTGATCTCAGACCTCTGCCCCCTCCCCCGAAGGACACAAATTATTTCTGCCTCATCACGGGGAATAGGAGCAATTCTTTAGGTTACATTCCAAGGTAGAAATATATTCATTGGGGAGTTTGGAGAAACAGGAAGACTGACTGGCACTGGAGTAGAAAAATGGCTGACTTAGGAGGCAAGAGGTGTAGAAAAGTGGTGCACTGTAATGGAAAGGATCTGGAGAGCTTTTGTGTCCCTTTGATTTAAAAACCAAAACAGCAGGGAGGCTGGGGGTATGACTCAGTGGTAGAGGACTGGAGACTCTGGGTTCAGCCCCCAGCACCAAAAAGAAAACAAGAAGAAAACCATCCTCATCAGGATTTCCTTTCAGGATAACTGACCTTTGTTCCTGCAGCAGCAGGTCTTTGTCCTCTCCTACAAGGTGACGAGTTCATCACTGTGTTTCAGTTGGACTGATACCAAGTCAAAGTAGCAATAGTTCAATTACCTATAGAGACATAGCTGTTTGGAGATCTTTTAAAATCAGAGGTATAAACTACATGTTCCTTGGGAGAAATTTCCTGCAGGATTCTGATTGTGTTTGAGTTGTAAGTAACTAAGCTTCTGAATTACAAATTAAAGAGTTTATTTGTGCTTAAGGAGAGAGGCTGCAGCTTACTTCCACTGATCACCCAGTGAACTTGGCTCCAGGTGTCCAGGCCTGGAGGATGCCATGACCTTCTGGCAGGTCGGAACTGCGCTTGCTTTTGGAAGCTGTGACTCTTGCTCTGTTGCTTGCGACTGTCCCTCCTCTTGAGGGTCAGAGCAGGGGCAGTTAACCCTGCTGGTAAACTTGGTTCCTCCGGGGCAGGTCCCACAGCCTGGGGAGCCCGAGTCTGGCAGGAGTCCTGGTAGTGGCTGTGACTGTCATCGAGCATTTTCCAAGGCCTCTTAGACTTGGCCTGTTGGAGGAAGGGTGTGGCCCCCAGCCCAGAAACGTGGCTGAAAGTGCCTTGGAGGCTTCAGCGTTGCACTCTGCACAGTGCACCTCGCATGCACGCGGAAGTGGCTGCGTGCACATGTTTTTCTCAGAAAGTTCACAGTGTTCTTGTTTAGTCTGGCCTTGCCAGAGAATAGACTGTTTTGCAGAGTCAATGTTAAACAGAAAATGCATCCTACTCTAATAAAGGATAATCATCAAGAATAGCCAAGAGCACAGTTCATAAATCAAAATAACTACCTTGTAAACTTAGGGAACACTTTCATTAAGTGACTAAATTGTTTAACAGACTTGTGCTTAAATCTTCAATCAGAAATAATAAAATTCTTTTACAGTGACTCTCTCGCTGTTCTTTTG
The DNA here is from genome assembly GCA_004026905.1 of Hystrix cristata. Classification (NCBI taxonomy): domain Eukaryota; kingdom Metazoa; phylum Chordata; class Mammalia; order Rodentia; family Hystricidae; genus Hystrix; species Hystrix cristata. Next base: position 22,211 of record PVJO010022441.1, on the reverse strand, counting down.
TGTTTTCTCCTTATTGCTGTCCAGAATCGGTCCTCCCCCCCTCTAGTATTCCCACAGTATCCCCGTTTTTCCTTTTCTTGCTGACCTCCCTCTGTCTGCACCTGTCTTTCTTCTCCTTGCTTCCCGGCTGGGTGGAACTGATGTCTTTATCCCACAGTGCCAGGCCCAGACTGCTCAGTAAATAGCTCCAAAGTGAGTCTCTGTGTGGCCTTTCGTCCCATCCTTCCTGAGCAGCACACCGACGTAGTCTCCATCGCTGAGTCTTCTTTGGTGTGGAGTGATGATACAGGTGTTCGCCTCAGCCAGTTTGGGTTGCAGAATGGGCAAACCAGTAACCAGGTTTGCTAAGTGGTACAACACTTAAGAACTTGACACTTTATTAAGGTAAGGACACTAAGGACCATGCCATTCACACACCTGTAACCCAGGACTCTGGAAGGCTGGGACGAGAGATTTGCAAGTTTGAGCTCCGCCTGGGCAACTTGGCAAGACCCTCTCTCAGAAAATCAAAGGATGGGACACGTAGCTCAGTGCAAAGGCTCTGGGTTTGAGGCCCAGCACCACAACACAAACAAGTCCAATCTGGCTGAGCTGTTTGGAGACTCTGTTGCCAGCTTTGCGCCAGTGACTGGGACCACCTGAAGGAAGCGCAGCAGCCTGGCGGGGGCTGCGTCCCTTGCCGGCTGCCAGCCCAACTGCCACCTCCCAAGGAGTGAGATCAGTGAGCCAGCTGGAAAAGGCTTCTGAGGAGTGTGGCAGGAAGGTGTGGTGCAGATACAAAGCAGTGTTCCACATCATGTTCTGCAGATGTCTTGGTGACTTGAGACCCTGCCACTGCTCTCCACTACAAAATATTTGCAGAGAAGTGGCATGAAACTTCATTTGATGAGAATTACTACAAACCTAGGTTAGCAAAATTAGAATTAGCAAGTCTTTCTGTTTTATCCAACCACAGTAATAACATTCCACAGCAGAAGGGAGGCCATAGTACAAGCCACATTATTGCTCATTTCTGCCAGTCTCCGTGAGTTTTGGCAGTGATGTGGATAAAAATCTGGTAAATGCATGTTGCCAACCTTCTTCTCACACACCCCTGATTCCCAGGGGAGCCACATGTCAGTGAAGGCCTCTAAATCTTATATATGGTGGTGTTGCATATTGCTAATTTTATGTAAATTTTCTTCAAAAAGTAGATCTATTTCCTATAAATCTGAGTCAAGTGAGAATAATTGTACTTAAATGATTGTACTTAAAGTGAAATGGGAAGTAGACCGTTTTGCCATTTTTAGTAACCCAAATAATTCAGTCCTGTTGATTTAGTCAGGCAGAAGTTGAGAGTGTATTGAGAAGGTTGTGGGTGATAACTCCCTGAACTATCTTCCTGCAGGAAGGTGTTCAGATGATCTGGGCTGCTCTGCTGCTAGGAGTGGAAGGCTAATTTGTGTTTCATTGTATTTAGCATCCAGCCACAGGCTTGCTAAGCAAGGTCCTGTGTGCTGATCCTTGTGCTGATCAGAAGTTGGAGATGCAGGTGACAGGTTTGCCTTGCTCCCAGCATGCCAAGGGGAAAGACCCGTTAGTCACCATGCTGCTTCAGCAGCTGCCAGGCAGTTTCTCTTCTTCCTCAGCTACCTCAATGAGAAGCCACCTGGAGTGCAAGTTCAGGGACACATCAGGCACTCAGTTTCAGCACAAACCATTGCTTCCACCTGTGTGTACACACCAGCAAGCCCCTGGCAGGACCCAACATGGCCAGGCGCGGGGGGCAGAGAACAGGGTTGTATTATGATTCCCACAATGTGATATTGTTGGGTCTAATGTCAATACTCGTCTCCCCAAACCTCATCTCTGCCTTTGGCCTGTTACCCTCTTCCACTTTCTCCTTACAGGGTTCCACCCTCATGTGTCACCTCCCTTGACAGAGTCCCTTTGCCAAGTGGCCCCTATTTCTCCTCCATCCCAGGAGACCTTCCTCTCCTAACTGAAATAGACTGCATTTCCACCCGGGCATGATGGCATGGGTCCTGTGCCAGGCACCATCCTGCCCACTCCATGTATCGCCTTCCTGCACAGCCATCCTGTGGGGTGGGGCCCAGTGGCATGGCCAGCGCTTGGCAGCCTTGGAGTTGACCCGGGCCATCTATAGAGGCAGTCACACACCAGACCTCCTGCTGGAACACAGTGTGATCACAGCAGAGGCCTGGAGACAGGAGAATCACAAATTCCAGCTCAGCCTGGGCAGTGTAGTGACTAAGTGAGACCCTGTCTCAAAATAAAAACGGCCAGGGGTATAACTCAGTGAAAAGGTAGGTCCTGGGTTCAATTCCCAGTACCACAAATTAAACAGAATTAAACTGAATTAAATTCAATTCAGTGGCCGTATTCTCTTGCCCTATTCTCTTCAGGAAGTTCCATCCTCCTAATCTCACACGACACAGTGGGTGTCCAATTCCATTTCCCCTAGTTTACTGCCACTGCAGGGCTCTACCTGAGATCATGAGGTTTAGTCCTAACCTACATCATGTTGATGATTTCAGGTTTTCTTTTGTTCTTCCCCGAAGAGCAATCCTGAGGACCTTTTAGCTCTCTTGGAGCTAAAAGGGATTAGCATCTCCTTGAATAGCATTTCAATAGCTCTTCTCAGGTGAGAACAAAGGTAGCTACACTTGCTGGTCAAGCTCCAGTTCCTTCAGGTCCCCCTGCAGGTCCTGCTTTGGGACAGACGCACAGAAGCACGCGCGCATTAACAGCCCTTCCTCCCCCCTGCTGGACACAGCACGGAGCTCAGGGGCTCCACTAGCAGCCAGCAGCCAGGACCTTTGCTGCGCACGCGTGGCACCTGCCCACCCTCCGTCCTGGCAGGAGGTCCCACAGAGCAGCTGTGCGGGTGGGCAGATCGTGGGCTGGTCAGGGCCATGCCTGGCACAGCAGCGGCGAGGCAGGGAACACCTGGCAGAATTATTCGGGAACTGGGACTTTCCAGAAGTTTCAACATGGCAGATATAAATCTTTTCAACTGTAATTCACAGATGTGTGGGCCAAAGGCAAAAAGGGCTGTGCAGCAAGCCACAAAACTGGTAACGTCCAGGTGACGTTTGAAGTGATCAAACCATTAGGTGGTGACGTAGGGATGACAGTCCTGATGATAGGTGGCTGCTTGGTCAGCAGCGGGTTAGGCATGTGCATCGCGGGCCTCTCCAGCATTCCTCAACCACACGTGGCTTGCTGCCCTCCTCTCCGCGGTGAGGAGCCCACAGGCTGAGGGTCTGAGTACTGAGTTCCGGGCTGTCAGGCCTGTCCAGAGATGGCTCAGAGTGGCACACATCCCTGTTGCTGGTGTTTCTCATGTAGCCCTCAGCTGTCAGAGGGGCACTGCCACTCTTCACAGACAGAGGACCCCAAGATGGAGAGAGCTCCAGCAGCGTGCTCGGGCACGTGCACACGCAAACGCATGCACGAACACACAGGCAGAACTGGGATTTGAACCTGTGGGTCTCGATCCGGTACCCATGCCCTTCCTTTCTGCATAACACTTGCTGGAAGGAAGCTTGCAGTTGTTTAAATGTGCAGATCTCATTTGAGGAACAACTACTGCAACAATAATCTGAGTTCTTTTTTCCCAGGGTTTTTCCTGAAAATACCTAGATTTGCAAAAAATCCTGCAGATATTTCTGAGAAAATAATTCTGCCGTTGTAGTTTTACGAATGGAGACTTCCACAGACACTGATACAACAATCACAATAAATATGGGCTGTCATATTTTTTTGGCAGTATTGCAAGTTCCAATGAATCTGTCTCAGCCTTGACTTATTATTATTATTGCCGCTTTTTATTGCTGCATTAATCACCGAGCATACTGAGAGGGATTAATGAAGTTAATTGTTGTTAGCAACTGAATTAAATGTGAGAGCTAGTGCTGGGTGACTGAGCCCTGACGTCGGGTCTGTCTTTGCCAGAGGAGTGACAGGTGCTCTGCAAGGACTTCTGGAGATGCTGATGTCACCTTGACAGTTGTTATTAGCTTTCTTTGTGATTAGGTGCACAGCCCTTTTTACTTTTATTCAGTTTATATAACACATCTGTGAATTATAGTCGGAAAGTTTTATATCTGCTAGGTTGCAAGGATTCAGAGATCACTTTTAAATGGATATCTGTGTGCATTTGCCAGGGCTGCCATAACAATACCAGGCTTTGGTGGCCAAAACAGCTGATGTTTCTGTCTCATGGTTCTGGGTGCTGGGAGCCCAAAACCAAGGTTTTGCAGGTCTGGTCTCTCCTGCCTGCTCTGTATGGCATGCAGATGGCTGCCTCCCCACAGCAACCTCGTGTAGCTTTCTCTCTATGCACACGCATCCCTGCTATCTCACCCTTTTGAGAGGATACAATCCTACTGGAGAGTAACTACCGTATTTTACCTCCATTCCCTCTTTGAAGGCCCTGTCTCCAATTCCAATCACCATCTAAGTACGGGTGTTAAGACTTCACATTATGTGCTTTAGAGGAACATACAGTGTCTTTCATGACTGTCTCATGGGCATGGGATCAGAGTGGGATAGAAGAAGGAGCGAAATAAATTCTAAAAAATACTTAGTGGGACAGTTCTTCTAGGTCCTTCTTTTCTGGGCAAAAACATTCATAATTCTCAGGCCCCACATTTCAAAACAGTAGAAGATCATCTTAATGTACTACAGAATTTTATTTTTAGTCACCATTTCTATCGGGGTGGCAGACTATATAAGCTGGGAAATCTTAGATTAAAAAGTTGCCCATAAATGGTGGATATTTTGTCTTTTTTTTTTTTTTTAATCTGAGCTCAAAGTGAGTGAAGTTCCTAGGGACCAGAAGCAAAGAAGGACTGGAAATAAGAGTTAACATGAGACTTGGTCCCACAAGGGAGGGAGCAGGAGCCCAGGCCCCAGCACACAGCTGGAGGCTCAGAGGCCAAAGCCTTCTGGAGACCATGAGGGACACAGGAGGATGGCAGGGAGCTGGGCTGTGTCCACCTGGGCTCCAAATGTGGCAGGTGTCCCCTTGAGGACTTGTAAACACAGCTTGCTTTTATGTGAGTTAGGTTCATGTCTACATAGGCTGGTCTGGCAATTCCTGTTCTGAGAAAGCCATAAAAAGGATTTCCAGGCACATGTGCCCTTGGTTTCTCCACAGGATCCAGTGATGACACACATGAGCCATAACCACCCGGCACAAGAACCAGAATCAGCAGACACAACTGCAGGATTAGACCCACAAAGACCTCCGATACCAAATGCACCCCCCATAAGACAGGTGTGCCTAAAATGATTAAATATACAGAGGGACTAGAAGCATGAGAAAAGACAAAGACTCTGTCTGTCAAATAAATTCGAATTGGAGATAAAAGCTTAAGCACTAAAAATAAGAAAATGATTTTAAAAATCAGTTACTGGGATACAAAGCAGAGTTGGGGGAGGATCAGTAGACAGGATCCTGTTTTTTTCAGAGGACTCTGCTCTCCGTTAAAAGAAGTGGGGCAGAGGGAGGTGAGGTCCAATCTCAGCCCACCTGTGCACTGTTTAAACCCAAGTCTCTCCCAGGCTTGCACCCTGCGCAGCCCCTGTCTACTGGACAGCTGCTAGGGTGATGCTGGCCCCAAGGAGCCAGCAGCATCTTCCTGAAGGGGGTGCTGGCAATTTTGCCCTGGGCAACATCAGGGCTCTCAACTTGCCCTGCACTTCTGTGGCCCAGCAAGGTCCACCCAAATGTGGAGCAGGACATGCTATGGCAAGTTGACTGCACCTGCGGGGATGTGGGCACACTGTGGCAGAAGACGCAGTCACTCTCCCCGGGGGACGGGGCTGATAGACAGATGAACCGCTGAGAAGGGCAGAGCTGGCTCCTCCTCCAATGCCTCAGCCTTACCAGGTTTAGCCCTTTTCTGCAGAAGCAGTGGGGTGCTGATGGCCCCTGTCTACAGAGAATAACAATGGTGCTTTAAAGAAAACAAGAAACTAGTTTATTCTGAGCCAAAACGAGTGGCCATGGCCTAGCAACACCGACTCAGAAGTGACCCAGAAAGACATATTCCTTGAAAGAGGTTACATGAGCTTCTATGGCCGCAGAACAAAGAAAGTCATAAATTAATACAAGTGATAAATACGTTAGTGGGGCGCCAGGTCGCTGGGCTTCAGCAGAGTAGAAGGATCTTTCCTAGTTTCCAGCATTCTTAGCGTGGAGGTGGCGGAAGCTAGAGGTCTGCTCAGCTTAGTACATTCTAAGAGTCGTGGGAACGGCTGAGAGGTAAATGGCTGTGAAAGGGAATAAGACAACCCCAGGTAAATTCAGCTTCCACCTGCCACCTTTCATCCTCCATAGTCATGATGTTCTGCTCAGCCAACCGGGTCAGGCAGCAGAGTCTTTAACAGAAATGCCGCTTCCTCAGAGAACTACAGCTCCGCACCACCCTGAGAAGCCAGAGTTTTGGACACAGCGTCAACATTTCCACTCAATTCCCCAGAACACCATGGTGCTAAATGATGATAACCAGTGTTACTGAAAGAAGAAAGTAAAAAAAGACTGAGGTCAAATGTATTTGGGGAGACTGCAATCTCTATAAAGCTTCGCAATACAGGTTAGCACATTAAAGGTTCAGAAACTCTATCTTGAAAAAATACGTTTGATTTTGCTCAATACATCATTGCCCACACTCATCAGATCCTAGAATTCCCTTATCTACCTACTCAATACACAATAGCATTAACATATTAGCTAGTAGGCAAATGCAAGTCAAACTACAATGAGCTACCAGTTTGCACTCACTAGGATGCTAGATAAATGATAGTGTGGATGAGGCCAGTGGTTCCTTCAGAGGGTAAACAGTACTGCATTATACGGCCATTCCTTTCCCACATACATGTGCAAGAAGATAGATACATAGGAAGTCAGGAGAGGTTCACATCATGCCCCAAATCAGCTATTTCAGTTTCAAAAATATTTCAAGATATATGCTAGTTTGTTTCATTCCTACTACTATTTTCTCTATCCATTAGAGAAAAAGTTTTGTCCTTTTGTGTGTTTCTTCTTTGTAGGAGAGAGTCTTTTTTTGTCTATGACTTGTACTCTGAATAACATTTTGGCCATTCCTTTAAGATTATGATACAAGTATGTTAACTTTTGTTTTTTTGCTGTGAAACTTTATTTTTTCATAGAAGAATGCTTTTTATATTTTCTTTATTAATATCTACTTGTATTACATTAAAATAAAAAATGAAAACATGTACACAAAAGTTTTATAAATGATGTTCAAACTGTGTTATTCATAACAGTCAAAGAGTGGAAACAACCCACATGCACGTCACCAACCCACATGCGCAAGAGCAGGTAAGCGAAACATGGCATATCCACGCAGTGGTGTATACAGTATTTGCACTCAGAGGAGTACATTCCTGGCACGTGCTGCCGCGCCATGGACTTTAGAGACGTGCTACATGAAGAGCCAGTCGCCTCAGACCACGCACTTTGTGCTTCCATGTCTATCCCAAATCTCCAGGGCAGACAGAGCCAAAGAACTGGTTGCTCGGAGCTGGGGAGGGATGAACAGGAAATGACTATTCATGAGCACGGGGATTACTGCTGGCAGTGTAATCATTATAGCAATGGCTGCACAATTCTGAAGACATTCAAAACTACCATAAGACACAATTTAAATGGGCAAATTGTGTTATACATGCATTAATCTCAGCAAAGCTATTTTTTTAAAAAATCTACCAACAGCAGAGTTTTACAACACAGTTTGGAAAGGCCTCTGCTATGCTTTAGCTGCCCTTGACTGGGCTCTGTGACTGACATAGTCTCCATCCTGTGTCACCCATGGCCGTGTCACCCCATCTAAAGCATCACTGATATTTGAGGAAATAAAATGTCACAGGGCAGGGTTTGAGTGGCCCTTGTGTCAAGAAAATGTGCAGAACCTAAGCAACCAGCCACTTCACTGTTTATGTTCTGGTTACAGTGCTGTTCTTACAAAGTACTTGAGAGGTGACCAAAGGAGGACATGAGAGCCTTGGCAGGTTTCTGAGAAGAACCGAGTGGGGGATGGTGCTGAGCACTGTGCCTTGCTGAATCTTGTCCAAACCCCACTCCCCCCGCCAGTCGGCGATGGTGCCTGCTGCCCTGCTCTCCGGACTGACTGTGGCATTGGGCAGGCCGGACTGCAGCAGACCTCCCAGCAGACCTAACTCAAGCCCCTCTGCTTGCGTTGCAGTGAAGGCTGGAGGGATGCGGATCGTGCAGAAGCACCCCCACACTGGAGACGGCAAGGAAGAGAAAGACAAGGATGACCAAGAGTGGGAAAGCCCCAGGTGGGACGAGTCTGGTGACTCTTGAGCAGACTTTGCCACTAACCACCATTACTTTAAATATTAACATGTGTTCGCTGTTCTGTGTTTCTGATAACTCCCAGGCCCTGGGCCATGCTGTGTATTTTTCCTTTCCCATTGGGTGGGGGTGGTTATGCCAGGAAGGCAGCAGGAGACAGCATCTGAAGTGCACCCTCTTCTGTGGCAACACCCCTAGCCCTGGCAGACACAGAGGAGGTTCCCTCAGGTTGGCAGCATGATCCCCTGTGGCCTGGCTTAGCCAGGGCTCCTCCATTTCTGGAATCAGGGGCCCAGGGCCCCCCACAGAGCAGCTCACGCTGGGCCCTGATCTGTGGTGGCGCACAGTGGCCAATCCCCTTCTCCCCACCAGCCGGGCCACCAGAGTGGAGGACGTGGTAAATTCTCACTGTGGCAGGTCCCCACTGAGCATCCCAGAGACGTCTGCAGTGAGTCAGTAGCTAGCAGTTCTCACAGGCTCGCCTGGGAAACCCCCTGGGGACCTCTGAGACCACGCACATTGAGTCTCGGCCCTGCATGGCCAGGCAGAGGACTTCTGACTGAAGAAAAGTCTGCCAGCCAGTCTGGAGTCAGCAAGGCGACCCCTCATGAGTGACAAAGCCCCCTGGAGTGGCACCCTCTGCCCTGGCCCTCCTGATCCTGGGCCTGCTCTGTCCAGCAGCTGTGCTCCTTGGAGGTTCTGGTCATGCTCTGCTCAGGGTCCAGGCCTGCAGTGTCGGTGGCCTTGTCATACCCGGCATGAATACGTCCAGAGAGAAGCATGAGCCTTACGTGTTCTGCTTGTAACTTGTCTCCAGACGTTGCCTCAGCCAGTGGAGGTGAGGAGGTGTAGGAAGAAGGAAGGGAGCCTTTGTTTCTGTGGACCGGGCATGGTTTGGCCTGTTCGCTCCAGCAGGCAGAGCAGTAGGCAGCATCCAGCTTACACACAAGGAAACAGGACCACATGAGGCCAGACATTCGCCCCGCCGTGCACCTTCCCTGGAGATGAGCAGATCTGGAGAGACCAGGCTTCCTAAAGAGGGGCTCCAGGTCCCTGCCCAAGGAGACCCCACGGGTCTGCTCAGGCATCACTCCCCCAGTGGGTGTCTCTGCAGAACTCCACATGGCAGGACTCTTGGATCAGCCACTCAAGGAGAGGGTAACATTTTGGGCGAGACTTCTGAGTCATTATTGCCCATTTTAAATCATGAGGTCAGCAGCATAAGGGAAGGTTCAGCCTGAGTTCTGGTTTTGTCTTACTTTTTTGTTTGTTTGATGCTGGGGATTGAACTCATGCTAACACTCGCCGAGTTGTGGTTTTAAAAGAAGAAAATAGTTTAAAGAAAATTCAATAGTTGCATTTCTCAAGGGCTGCATTCACAGAACTGTGTTTAGACGTAACACCAATAACTCTTGCAAGTCTGCAGTCCTGGACCTGGAAGCCTTGGGGCTCTGTTTATCTCAGGACTCACCAATGCGAGGGTTTCAGGAGAGCAGGCAGCGCCCACCCCAGCCAGCACCCGGGGGACCAGGCAGCGTGCGGGAGTCTGTGTGTGCATCCCATTCACAGGGGGCAGGTGCTCAGACTTTGGGGCCTGTGCATCTGTTCAGGCTAAGTTTTGCCTCCATGCAGATTATAAGGAAACTTTTGGCTTTCAGAACATTGTTGAATTCTGAATAGAGGGAGAGAGCTGTGGGCCCACAGTAGTTTTCTCCTCTAGGAACGTAAGCGTCCTTGCCCCTACTCATCTCCAGCTGTTTCCTAAGAAGGCAGGAAGAGGACGGAAGAGAAAGCCTTGCCTGGAGTAAAGTCCTGAAAGGGTGGTGGAAGGCATGGTAGAGGGAGGGACAAGCAGCTGCTCCTCTGCCTGAGGCAGCATCCGGACAGTGAGAGGTGACCAGTTATTCACCTGTGCAGGAGGAAGGGCGGGGCCAGCGAAGTAGCTTAGTAGTGGAGCATTTGCCTAGCATGCACAAGGCTCTGAGTTTGGTCCCTGGCACCACCAGAGAAAAGAAAAAGGAAGAAAAGAATGAAGGAAGGCAGGCAGGCAGAACAGTCGTAAGTCTGTTAGGTTTTTTTCCTGTGGATTGTTCCATAAGACAGAATACAGAATTTACAGACGATGAGTGATTTAAGTAACTATGCCAGAGGAGAAATGGTGGCAAGAGAGAATATCGAGTATCCGGCACTTTAAATTTTAGCATCATTTTCACCTAAAAAGTTTGCTCTCTATCTCTGAAGACCCAAATATTTTGAAGCAAGCCAGCTACAGAGCATCAGTATGAGCAGGGGTTTTGTTGTTGTTGCTGTTGTCTGCAGCCAAGCTGCTCTTCATATGGGTGTATTAACTCACAGTTGTCCTCAGCACTGCTCGTGGCTGGTCACCAGTGTGGGTCAAGCCACGTGACACAGAGGGTGCAGCATGGGAGAGGCCAAGACCTTCACTAGTAAACGTTGTGGGGTTTCTTCAGGTGATAGAGTAACACCCTTAACGCTCTGGTTGTGATTTGCTCTGTAATCAGGGCTTGATTTTGCATTGCACAGGGAAGGAAGCTACCAGAGAGAAATCAGTGAACTTAGGGCCTCATGACTCCTAACCCTGCACCAGCCAGACACCTGTGGAATGGTTGACTTCTGTGACTGTTATCGGATGGGAGGGGTATTTCCAGGTTCTAATTCACACGACCAAAGAATTGAATGGCAATTAAGGGCCGTGAGAAAATTTATTTAACTAACAAAAGAAAAGGAAATTGTTTTTGCCATGTGAATGAAATAGCTGGCCACTGGGCAGTTAGGGAGCCAAAAGGGGAGGGGGGTGTTAGGGAACAAGGAGCAACAGGGGTGAGAGAGCAAGAGAGCACGCTCATAGCATTATTTGCATATCGTTTCCATTTATTCCATTTCTGTTCTTTTGAGAGTTTTCCTATCCTGTGAGAAGAGGGTGTTTGAATGGAAAAATATAAATAAATCTGCTGTAAATAGGGAAGGGGGGACCAGAGGGAGGGGTGGAGAAGAGTGGGGGGGATCCAAGATACATCATGTACAGGTACAAAATAACTATGATGAATGTGACCATTATGTATACAATGTACCAATACATGCTCTTGGTAAAAAATTTAAAAAAAAAAAAAAAAAGGAAGAGGGCATTTGGATTTTCCACTCCAGGCTGACATCAGGTCTAGACCACTCCCTCAGGTCATGTCCATCTTCCCAGCCAGGTCAAGCCACGCCCTATTCCTACCTCACCGCCACAGCCTCCCTGTTTTTCTTTTGGGTAATGGAATAATCGCGGTCAGTAGTCATCCTCACTAGTTCTTCAGATGGCAGTGTGGCTGCCTTACTTGTACAGGCTCTGTGCACCTCAATTCATTTGAACCTCACAACTGCTCTGTTATCTTCTGTGTTTCACAGTTGATTTTTGATTAATTTCCCTATCCCAAGTTACTTTTCCCTGTTCGGTGGCTCACGGGGCTAAGTGACTTTTCCAGGTCACACAGCAGAGAAGAAGTGGCAGAGCGCTGGCAGCTGGATCCACATTACTTCCAGCTGAGCTCCTGTTTTGTGCTGGGCTGTTACTGATTGCTTCGCATCAGGTTTAATACCGCCTGCAACTTGGTATTGCTGTGTTCATCATGTAGATGAAGAAAGCAGGACTAGGGAGATTATGCAGCCCAGTGAGACGAAGCCAGTTGGCAGCCTGGTCAATATTCAGCCCTAAGTTTATCTTGACCTGGAAGTCCACGCCCCCTAATGTTATACAAGCCCCTATTTGACATAAACTGCAGTCTGGACCCTGCTATAAATAAAACCTACAGATTTAGAGGTTGCCATAACTTTGCCTCTGCTTCTCAAACCCATAACCCTGCCCTTCTCCAGCCTCGCCATCAGGAATTGGCCTAATTACCAGTCCACAACAGGACTTCAGAGGACTATAGTGGTTTTGCTTTACATTTAGAAAGGCCTAGTTATTTGCAGAATTTATAAAACATGCCATTATCCCCTCAGAAATGTCGTATGGCAATTGACTTGATCATCCACATTATCCTAATCCTAAAATGCTTGGGACTCAAATGCTCTCCGGGTATGAAAATAAGTACATCATATCAGGTGCCAGTTTCTTCCTGAGTCAAAGACCTACATTTGCAAACTCTTCTTTGTTTTCTTCCCCAATTATTTAAGACTGGTCTTCAGCTCACCAACTTATCCTGGTGGCTTCCTTCCCTGTTCATTGCAAAACCAAGCACTGATTACAAAGCAAATATAACCAGAGCATTAAGGGCATTATTTTGTGACCAGGAGAAACCCTACAACTTTTACTAGTAATTATTTTTCTCATTTCCTTTAATCTTATAATTTTCAAGAGATTTAAAAATAATTTCTTGTGCTGCCTGATTTTTTAAGATGCTACATTTTTAAAACATGCAACCAAAATGTGAAAATGTGGCCCAAGAATTTCCATCAGGCTGAGTCCTAGTTTTGTGAGTCTTCGTATTCAGGAAAAGACAGATGCTGCATTAGATTAACTGATACTTTCCTAGGTGGCTGCTGGCCTCCATCCCAGGAGGGACCCAGTGGAGGAAAGCAGGGACTTTCCTCAACACCTGTTGTTGACCCTAAGACGATGCACCCAGTTTCATTATGTCATGGATGAACTCCGGGGATGAATAGACATCAGGAGTCATGATTCACTGAAGGAAACTGTAATGTTGAGCTCTTACCGAGGACCACCATGAACCAGGCTTAGGGCAAGATATTAAAATGTAAAGAATGACAGAAAGAATCAACTAGGAACAAATGGGTTTGGTCATCAACAGGATTGGATGAGAAAGGGCTAGGTAGAAGAGCATAGGAATGAGTAATGGGGATAAGGAGGAAGCAAACAGCTCTCTCTGACCTCAGCATTTTGTATTGCCCTGATCTAGAACCATGGTGCTATTCCACACAGCCTGGATGTGGGAGGGAATCAACCTGCATACAAATAGTAACAGATGAGCTTGACCATAATACAGATGATTACTGTAACCATATTATAGGGCATGGGGAATACAGGGGATTGATGTAACCACACTGAAGGGGGTAGTGAACTACTTAAGTAACTTTGGAAGATACATTTTGATTGAATACTATAAGGCTGAAAAGACAAGAAAGAATTGTACCTAAATGCTATATTCCAGTTAGTAAACAGGTTTCTTTAGGGGTTCGGGGTGGCAATTCTGGAATTGTTTGATACTAGTACTGAACAAATAAGCAAAATGTTATGGAGCATAAGTTTCTTGCTGCCAAAAAAGAGGTTAGGAATTCAAAAGAGGGAAGACAAATGGCCTTTGTCCTGTTGGAGGGGAGTTGGAGGACTCTGTAGGAACTGATGGTTTTAGGTGAATGGAGGGAGAGAGGGAGGGATGAGTGGACAGTGGAGCCACACACGCACAGGCGTACATGCAGAAATAAATGTGAGTGCTCAGCATGCATATGTACATTTTCTACCTTTGTTCACTGAGAAGGCCTGAAAGAATAGGGTCCACCAATCAGAGCAGCAGGGTTCCTTGGAGAAGTGGCTGATTCCAGGACCAGGGCAAAATGCTAGATGAGCCTGGAGCATCTTAGAGTGCCAGAACGTAAGGAACCGCTCCAAAAGGACGCAGTCACGGCTGACCACACAGAAGCCCACCAAGGGAAGCCCACCAAGGGTCTCCCCATGGCCAAAGCAGGAATGATTTTCTACAAGACAAATAGTGATAACCTATATAGTCAGGTGAATATCCATAATACCATGGTATAAATAATTAACTAGTTAAGGGGGTCTAAGAGACAGCTCTTCTGTGTTGAGGAATTCCAGTTCTGTGAACTGAAATCTCTGAAACCAAGAGCCCAAATAAACCTTTCTTCTTTAAGTTGTATGTATTGGGTTTTTGTCCCAGCATCATAGAGCTGACTAAGACAGCTGCTTCACAAAGTGAGGTATGAACTGGGTTGCGGAATTTATTGCCTGTCCATCCTTAGGGCTGCATGTTGCTGTGGAGGTGGCAGCACAGTGGGTCTCCTCTGAAGAGGAACGCATTCTGTGCCTCTCCTGAGACTCCTGTGACATGTTGGCCAGCTCTGGTGTCCTTGGGTGTCCACCCATCCCTTGTACTCCGCCTTTACCTGAGAGTCTCCCTGTGACTTCATTCTCTTAACTCTATGCGTATCTGTCCCTGTGTCCACATTCCTCCTCCTTGGATCAGCGCCACCCTAATGACTGCATTTTACCTCTTTTCTGCAAAGACACTGTTTCCACACGAGGTCACATTCTGACCCACTTGAGGCTTAGGATTTCAACATAACCTTTTGGAAGACACAAATGGATTCATAAGAGATGCCAGATTGTGATCCATAGTGATGTTTAATGACACAGTACAGTTAACTGTTAAGAAATAGAAAATTAAGAACTCTGAAGTTAAAAGAAGGCACAGCTGTGTGCCAGCTTAGATGTTGAGGCTGATGTGCTTGGGAATTTTTATCTCTGAGCTGTGATCTAAGTGTTTAATCTTTAATGACTCCAGGTGGCGAGCCAGTGTCAACATCATGCACAGGTTCTGCTGTCCTCTTTTATTCCCGGCTGTTGTCAGCTGCCTTGTAAGGAGTGTATGCTTTTCCCCTGGTGTGTGGAGCTTTCAGTCAAGCAGAGGTGCTGAGTGCCTGCCGGTGTGACGCAGCAGCCCCAGGTCCCAGCAAGCAGCAGTGCACAGCACCGTCCTGCCCAAGGCAGAGTCTGCGTATATCCAGCGCCTCACGTGACCTGCAGTGTCCATCTGAAGGGGCTGGCTGGTTGTTACCTGCTTACAGTCTGAGCTGCCTCTACAAAAAGCTGTAGGAAGTCAGAGCAAGATCCTGAGGACAAAAGGCATTTGAGGCAGGATTTCACAGCAACATAAAACAGTAATGAACAGCCCCATCTGCCCTGGTAAGAAAAATGGGGAAGAGCCCAGATGCTGTTGGAGCAGCAGTTCTTCCCTTCAGGGTTGCCCAAGTGAGACTCACAGCTCAGCATCCTCATCTGCTGGAGGAGCAGGCATTGGGGAAGTGCTGCAGTGTGCAGACCAGCAGGGCGGGGTGGAAGGAACCATCCTGCCTGGGGCAGCTAGGCCGTAGGAAGCTGACAGAGCTGGCACAGAATCCCACGTGAGTTAGCTGGCCGCATCAACTGCCCACTGATCACCTGTGAGGTGGCACCCACCAGAGGCCACCAGGGGCTCTGGCATCTATCTCCAGCCCGCTCTGTGGCTCTGCAGACACCATGGCCCCCAGGCCATAGTGGGCAGTTCCCCCAGCAGGCTGCTGTCCTCTGAGAAGTGGGGGGCCATGTTCCTGGGACTGCCGTGACAACAGGCCACACACCGGACAGTTTCAGTAGCAGAACCGTGTTGACTGGGAGCTCTAGAGGCCAGAAGTTCAAGGTTGAGGCATCAGCAGGGCCGCGCTCCTATGCAGGTGCTGGGACTGTTCAGGGCCCTCCTGGCTCCTCAGAGTTTCTTGGCTGGTACCAGAGAACTCCCATGCTCATGTGGATCTGCCTGTGCGCGTGTGCGTGACCACGTCTCCCCCTTGCAAGATAGCGGTCCTGTTGGGCTGGGGCTCACACTGCTCCAGTATGCCTCACCTTAACTAACCACATCCACAACAACCCTGTTTCTAAGTGGGTCACATTGGGAGATCCTGAGGATGAGGCTTTCAGCATATGTTTTTTGGGCATGGGGGTACAGCTCAACAGCAGGCATCAGCGCCTCTAGCCTCTGAGTGTTGGTCGGCAGTGTCAGGCTGCAGCACACGCAGCATGGTGTGCACACTGTGAAGCCGGTGTGGCAGAGGAGCCCTTCCCGTCCCAGCACTGTTGTCCATGTTAAGCACTGCTGCAGCCTGCCTTGTGGGCAGGCGGGTGCTCTTTACCAGGAAGGTGACCCCAACATTTGATCATACACTCCATCAATGTAAAAGAATGTTTTCTGAATTTGGCCCCAATATATATATGTTCATTTAAAAACTGTGCACCTGTACTATACCGCCATTCTGTAAATTATGAAATGTATAGAAAACGAATGGTAACATATTAGATGAAGGGGAAATAAACAATATTTTCAATATGTGTCAAATCATTGCAACTCTGTGCTATCATTAGCTAATATCTCAAGGTCCAGATACCCTTGAGGTGCAGTTTCTCATTAGTGATTCAGGATGTGAATCTACATTTCTAATGACCTTCTGGGTAATTTCAGGATTTGTGTGGAGGCAGGGTGCATCTTGTCAGATCTGATTAGATTGGTGGCGTTTGTAATGTTGTTGTTAATGAGTAGAGGCATGAGGGATGCCCTTTCTTTTTGTTCATCTGTGCTTGTATTTGGATTAACTTCAGCCTCCAGGGTATTTTTTTACAGGAATCTTCTTAAACTGCTTGTCCATTTTGTAGAAGCTAGTTTAAATTCATTCATAGTACATTTGAGCACAGTTCTAGGCACTTGGGATATATCGGGGATGAAACTAAGGAGCTTAATTCATTACCCCACCAGCCATGTACCGGGTTGTAGCTATGTTGCAATAGCCTGAAGAAGGTGAAGGGACGAGGGACTCCAGTCCTTCCTCTGGAGCCCTCAGGACCAAGGCACAGGATGAGGGGCGGGCTGCCCAGAGACTAATAAAACAGTCTACAGAGTAGATAGTGGCAAAACTTAATTTGTTTTGCTTTATTTTTAATTTAAAAAGTAAATAAAATAGATTTTAAAAAAAATACTTAGTTCATCTTTCTGACTAAATTATAGCCTTAAGTACAAGGGACAGCCTTAGTCATCAATTGGTTCGTGGTAGCCCCAATACCAGTTTTGTTGTTGTGCATATTAGAAATAAACTTTTCTAAAACCCACACATGTCTGTATTTTAGCCTGATCAATAGTAATGCAGCTCTGAGCATTTGAAGCAGTTTTGCCCAGAACCACCCTATGACAGACACTGTGGCCCCAGAAATCTTTGGTGTTGTTGGGAGCTTGGGCTCTGATTTCTCCTGCTTCCTCCTCCCGGTAGCCCAAGTCTGGCGGGCACCAGAGCCTTGCCACGAGGCCTTGGAGCAGATGGGCACCCATATGTCACAGGATCCTGGCTGGGCCCTTGGATCTGAGGGTGAGAAGGGATGCTGGGAAGGCTCAGCTCTCCTCAGGGCTTGGTGCTGCTGGTCAGGCTCTGAGACAGAGTTTCTACAACATCTGCTTCCGAAATGGATGTGGAAAACAGGTGTGATGGATCAGCTTCAGGGCCGCTGACCGGCAGCAGAGCGCTTGTCAGATGGAAAGAAGGCGCCTCCGCTCTGGAGGCTGCTCTTTGCATCCACACTGGTCAGTCTCTCTGAACAGACGACTGTTGTCCTACAATGTAACTCAAATGTGGCACTGTGCGTCAGGAGTGTTTTCTTATCACAGAAACATAGGAGCGGAATTTGAACCACCTCTCTAGCAGTTAGTCTATGGGACGACATGTGTAATAATAACTTTCTAGAAACAAGAGCCCTTTTGTGAGTTTGTTACATTAAAATTACTTACCTGAAACTTTTAAATCCTCTTTATTTAAATAAATCCCGTTGACTTCGACAGTCTCAGACATACAGTGCTCTGAAAATACTTGGCGGACCAGCACTAGTCGGCTCAGACTTTGATTCTTTGAAAGGAAAACAGTTAAGTAACTTGGGAACTGGATGACTATTTACTTTCTGGCTGGTGAGCGGGTGGTGGTGCTGGCCTTGGGAAGAAGATCCTCATCTTCATCCTAGTCCTTGTCCTCGTGTTCCGTGCGCCCTCGCGCTGTCTTGGCGGGTGTGTTTGACTCTCAGTTGTGTGCATCTTCTGGGTGGGGCTGCAGCCCTGATGGAGCACTAACATGGCCAGGCTGCTCCAGGCATGTGACACTCAGAAAACACACATGGAACTGTCAGATTTGGAGCCGGGCATGGCCCAAGAGGCCCAATCCAGCTGCTCCTGAGTGGGTCCCTAGTAAGACTGCAGATTTTGCTGCCGATCCAAAAGCATCCGGATACCAAAAGCAAAATATCTACCAGATAAGGGGTCCGTGTTGTTGTTGTTGTTGCTGCTGTTGTTATTAAAAGGAAGTCCTTACACACTTCTGTGTATGTATCTAGAAGAGCTGAAACATGATCCCCCAGGGATATTTGAACACCTATAGATTCAAAGAAACACTGTTTGTAATCACCCAAAGGTGAAAGCAGCCCAAATGTCCATTGACAGATGAGTCCACACAATGTGACAGAGGCATGAAGTAGGATATTAGTCAGACTTCAGAAGAAAGGGAGCTGGCGACTTAGCTCAATGGTTAGTGTTTGTCTCACAAGCACAAGGCCCTGAGTCTGATCCCCAGCCCCCCCAAAAAAAAAGAAGGAAGGGAATCCTGTCCCGTGCTACTGCATGGGTGGACCTTGAGGACATTATGCTAAGTAAAAGAATCTGTCACCAAAGGACAAATAGCATATGGTCCCACTTGCATGAGATGCCTAAAGCAGTCCAGCATAGATATAGAAAGTGGAATGGTGGCCCCAAGGATGGGAGCAGGCAGGGATGGGGAATTAGTGTTTAACGTGTACGTACCGAGCTTCAGATTTGCAGAGGGAAAAGTTCTGAAATTCTGTTTCGTAACAGTGCAAATATACTTTACACTACTGAACTCTACACTTAAAATGGGTACAATGGTAAATTTAGTTATTGCTTTTTACCACAATAAAAACATTTTTAAACAAAAGATAAGAAGCCCTTGCTTCTGTGATAAGTGGTTTGTGCCTCCTTAAAAAACTAAACAGCCTTACCACATGACTGACCAACAGTTCCACTCTTAGGTGCTTAGTTAAGAGAACTGAAAATGAGTGTTCTCCCAAAAATTTATCCATGAATGTTTATTACATCACTCTTCACAGCAGCTAAAAGATGGAAACAAGCTAAATGTCAATTGATGAATGGATAAACACAATATGGTGTATCCATACGGTGGAATATCAGTCAACCATGAAAGGGAAGGACGTGCTGATTCATGTTACAATATTGGAAGGACCTTAAGAATATTGTTCTAGGTGGGCCCGGTGGTACACACCCGTAATTCCAGCACTTGGGAGGTTGAAACAAGAGGATGGTGAGTTTGAGGCCATCCTGTGCTATATAGTGAGTTCAAGGCCAGCCTCAACTAGTGAGACCCTGTCTTTAAAAAAAAGGATTTAAGAACTCATTATGCTAAGTAAAAGAAACCAGGCACAAATAGCCATATATGTATGACTCCATTTATATGAACTACCCAGAAGAAACAAATGTGCAGAGAAAGGAAGCAGATTGTTCATTGCCGGTGGCCGGGGAGATTGCAGAGTGATTGCTCAATGGCTGTGTGTTCCTTTTGAGAATGAGGAAACTGTTCCAGGATTAGTTAGTGGTGACAGTTGTACCTTGAAGTGAATGCATTAAAGCCACTGAATTTTAAAATTTAAGATGATAAAAGGGTGAATTGTATGTCCTCTGAATGTTACCTCCAAAAAAAGTCCTTTTAATGAAAGTGGGAACCACGGGTGGAGTCCAGATCCACATTTTCTTAGGTGGGATAATGGACTTACCCTGTGGTGAAAGGGCTTCCTGGAGGACTGTGGTCAGGATCGCAGGGACCCCGGGATCTTTCTGGGAGAGGGGGAGGCTCACTGCTCCATATACAACTCTACTCTGCACTGCGGTCCCCTGCGCCACTTCCCTGCTGTGAAGGGTTAGCCACAGTAGGTCAGGCTGGCGTATAGCAAAGTGCTCTTCAGAGGATGAACTAGGCGTCTCTTGGTCTACTTTTAAGAACAACAAAAACTTTTCTGGAAGCTCCCTAGCAAAGCCACTGGCTGGAAGTGGATCACCTGCCCATCCCTAAGTCAGACATGGTTAAGATTCTTTAGACCTACAGTCGGCAGTGGAATGGATGTTGGAAACTCGGGCACAGGGACTGGTCCTGTAGGTGGACGGGCAGAGGCCAGTCTTTGGGGGTCTCTGGGAGCTGTGGGGACAAGCAGGCACTGCAGTCTAAGTAGAGAAGGAATAAAGTCGAAACCTGGAAGTAAGGCTAGTGCACAAGGTCTGGGCCCGTCCCGTGAGGCTGACAGCAAGATGTCAGGGTCCAGGCCGAGGGCTGGGGCAGCTGGCACCAGCCAAAGCCGCAGGAAGGGCTCCCCCAGAGCCCTCATTGGGCCTCTCTGAAAGCCGGGCCTGATCTCTGGGGTGTGTATGTTTGAACCCAGAGATGGACGTGTGCCAGACACATCCAGAGTGAAAAACTGAGGAGTTTTGAGCAAGCTCAGTCCTGAGGCACCACTGGGACTAACTGGAGATGACCAGCTAAGTAGCTAGAGCGTCTCTGCCGCCATCTGTCTAGCAGGCGTGCAGGGGACAGTGATCTGTTCCCACTGACCTTTCAGCGGCATACCTTAGCCGTTTCCTGCGGGCATACATCCAAGCTCATTCATCCCCTGCGTATCTGTGAACGCCTGCTGTGTGCCAGGCAGTGCCCGGGCCTGGAGCAGAACCCCCGCTCACAGAGCTTGCCCTGCTGGAGTGCGACGCCAAGCACAGAGGCAACTGAAGGAAACTGTGGCCCGCGGACTGCTGCAAAGAAAGCAGAGCAGGCCTTGGGCTGAGTCTAAATCTTCCCTGGAACTTGAAGTAACTCTGTACTTAAATGTTTCAAAAAGTGACCATGATAATGAAAGCCTAATACAGACAGTCAAAGTGAATGGGACGCTCACAGAAGTGAATAATTAAAAATCAAATTCTCACTAGATTAAAAAGAAAACAGTGCACAAAAGAGTAAATATTTGTGAACAAGTAGTAGTAAACAAATACAAAAAAAAATAAAAGTTCACTCTCTCTGGTATCTAAAAAAGCAAACTACCTGATTTTTCTGTTTATTTCCAATTAATTAGATATTGATTGATAGCTCAGTCCGTATTCCCAGAAATGTATCAGATGCCTGCAAAGTGAGCACACCGTTTTCTTCTCACACTTGCCTCTCCTGGCTCGTAGACACCTTGTTGGCCTCCCAGTCCTGAGTTCACGCCGGAACCAGGAAATTGACATTTATTTGTCCTCCTCCCAGTCCCCTGTGACCGGAATGTCCCATTGAAGTTGGGGCCCTCAGCACTGGGGACAAGGCCGCCTCATCCCCGTGGACTCCCACACGTCTGTTGTGGCCTCACCTTGCAGTCAGAAACTAGCCATTCTGAGCGTGGGGCCACCTGGGACGGCCCCTCTCATAGTGCTTATACCTGACTGTGGCTGCTTCTCTATGGCCAGCTCCCTGGGGGAGCTCCCTGGGGTTCAGCCACCTGCAACCCCGACACAGAGGCACAGGGGGTCCCTTCTCCATGGCCAGCTCACTGTCTGCAGTCTGGGTCCCAAGCGATGACACATGCAGCCAAGCCGATGCTGGCGCCACAGGCCAGCGAGACTCGGGAGGTCGTCCTCCCCAGAGATGGCACAGAGCAGTGAGGACCCGCCGTCCCCCCTCTGAGACACTGCTCACGTTCTGGAGTCCACACAAGCAGTCTCTCTCTGGGTGGGGGAGTCAGTTTACCAGGGCCCTGTGTAAGGTCCTCTCTCCTGGGTGATTCTGGGTGTGCACAGGTGACACCTGGTCCTCACCACAATGCTGTCGCCATGACTGCAGGGACTGATGCCTGGGGAGCTGTTGCTGAGCTGTGACTGCTTGTGCTTGTTGGTTTTGCTGTGAGCAACAAGTCCTGTCTTCCTCTGACCCAGGGAGAGGCCCCAAGTCTTATGTATTTGCATATTCTCACACACACACCACACACGCATGCACA
>PVJO010022440.1:0-27981 GCA_004026905.1 Hystrix cristata | reverse complement strand
GGGAGGGAGGGAAGGAAGGTAGGAAGGAAGGAGGGAGGGAAGGAGGGAAGGAGGGAAGGAAGGAGGGAGGGAGAGAAGGAAGGTAGGAAGGAAGGAGGGAGGGAAGGAGGGAAGGAGGGAAGGAAGGAGGGAAGGAAGGAAGGAGGGAAGGAAGGAGAGAAGGAAGAAGGAAGGAGGGAAGGAAGGAGGAAAGGAGGAAAGAAGGAGGGAAGGAAGGAAGGGGAGAAAATAATCCTGAGCGTGTGCAACTAGAGAAACAAAAACACCAAGATCGGAGGAGAGAGCGGTCACCCTGCTGGTGGAAGCCAATGTCGCTTGATCTGGAGTAACTGCAGCTGTGGTTGGGTCGTGTAGGTGGAGGAGACAGTGTCTGCCTACCCCGGGGCAGACTTGGGACAAGTGGCAGAGCCTCTGATGTAGACGGCATGTTTCCAAATTTCCAGTTTCAGCCCCAAACCTCCCTCATGGACCTGAATCTAAGACAGAGGCCTCAGAACTAGGGTCCTTCTGTCTACACGTCTAACAATCCCTGCGAAGATTAGTGATCACCAGAATTCACTTATATAAAACAGACACAATTCTTGCAAAACAAAAAAAAGGTCTAACATAAGTATAATTGCAACTCAGAAAGAGAAGAGAGAGACCCAAAAGAAGTATTTAAAGAGATAAAAGACAAGAATTTACCAAAACAAGCCGGATGTGGTGGTGCACACCCGTAATCCCAGCACTCTGGGAGGCTGAGGCAGAAGATAGCAAGTTCGAGCCACGCTGAGGAATTTAGTGGTCTGATGAGATCCTGTCTCAAAATAAAACATAAAAATGGGCTGAGGATGTAGCTTAATGCAAGGGCCTGGGTTTGGTCCCCAGCACATCAAAAAAAAAAAATTGAAATACATAAGATCACAGATCCAAGAAACTCAAAAATGACCAAAATGGAATAAATACTGAGGGAGAAAATATCACTCAACACTTATTTGAATTGCTTAAAAACAAAGTTAAAGAAAGAAGTCTTGCAGGCACCCAGACACATTATAAGAACAAGAGTTTACAGAAGACTTATTAAAAGTTGTCACCCTAAGTTTCAGAGAGAGATAGAGTCGTGACCTTGCAGCTGACAACCATCCTGCCTGAGCAAAGCTCCACAGAAGCTGGTTCCTGCTCGTGTGGAGGGACAGGTCAGCTCCTGCCTGAGCCTGCTCTCCACCCAAAGCAGAGCCTCAGCTGTGTCACACATCTGGATCTCTGTAGATTGGTTCGGTGAGGGACCACCGACCACTCTGAATCAGTTACAGAAGAAAGTGTACACGGATAGAAATCAACAGATTTTGTGTGCAAGCGGAATGAAGCCGCGATACCTCATGCAGCCGACCGACTGGGGCGCCGAGGACCAAGCAGAGAACATGAGGACCGAAGTGTCCCAGAAGTGCTGGGCCTGGCACAGCCCATCTCACACTGTGTGGAGATAAGCTCTAGAAGGACGTGTTGTGGTACCACGGTGCTTGTGACTTTAGTATTATGAGCTTTGAAAGAAAAAAGGAGATAAAATACATATAATAAAGGTCTGTTTTATAATTCCATTTGCACCCTGCATATTTATACCAAAACGCTTCCCACTGAGACTCTCTACACTTAAGAGGCCAACAGGAATGATGAATGATCAGACCTCAGACATCAGGTCTCCGCTTCCTAACAGTGATCTGACCTGAGGGTAAAATGTGATCCTTCCCAGGAAGTGCTTAGCCCACTGCCTGGCACACTACAAACAGCCAGTGAATTTTAGTTGCATTTCATGTAAGCATTGTTTTGTTAATCATGCTATTATTCTCATGGTGATAATCGGCCTCATTTGATCTCGGAAGGCATATCTTCTGGTAACTACCTCTCCTTCTGTCCCTTGTTCTGTGACCATCTCCTGAGACTTCCCAGCCCAGTGCCCGGACTGCTTTCAGAGTCTGGAGGAGGAGGGCCAGCCCCACAATTGGAGTGCCCACTCTGCCCAGACCAGTCCATCATGTGCTGCCCTGCTGCAGCAAGAGCAGCTGCCCACTTCCGGAATGGGCACAAGGGCCCAGCGGGAAGGACAGGATGAGAGCCACCAGGTCTCCAGTGTGGGTTGCTTTCCAAAATCGTCACCACGCTGATGCAGATGGAGGCTCAGCAAACCCTCCTGCCAATGACCGGGCAGGACCAACGAGGGACATGGTGGGTTCTGTGGGCTCCACACTGACGGAGGACTTCACAAAAACTGTCTGTGGGCAAAGCGCAGCCACGGGCCACAGTTTGTCAATTCCTGTGTCAGGGTTGCAATTTCCTCTCTATACACAGTTTGATAGTAGGAAAAATTCAAGCTTAAATTCTTCTCTCTGCTAACAAAAAAAAAAAAAAATTCTTCTCTCTGCAAGAATTATATTCAAAGCACATTGTGGTTTTAGCTTTTAGGAAACTGGACTCTTACAGAGATTTGACTGGAAAAGAAGAGACGTTTTATTGAAATGAGTTTTGATGTATATTCACACACACACACACACACACACGCATACACACTTGTGTACACACACAAGTGCGGTTAATAAAAATGCCTGACCCTTTTCAGCTGGGAACGTTCTCCATGGGAACGGATGTGAAAACAATGCATCCCCTGCCGGCCCGCACCGGTTTCTGGCTGATGAAGCGCTTTCTGAGTTGGCCCTTCTGAGAGGCTGTTTGGTTTCCGTCAGTGCCTGCTCGGCCTCCGCTCCCCCTCCTTCCTTGCTTCCCTCTCCTGCTCGCCGCCTCCTCTCTCTGTGTGTTCCCTGGGCCCGGGCCCTGCATCACCTCGGCTGAGCGCCCCCCACGCCCAGCCCTCAAGACGAGGTCAACATCTGCTTCCCATCTCCCGAGCACTGTTTAGCTGAGTCTCAGCAGCCCAGATTTCCCGCTCATAAATCATCCCCCATCTGGACCCCGCGTGGCTGCTCCAGGCCTGTCCCCCCAGCCCTTCTCCTTTTATAGAAGAGCGGCTTCCCTTCCACGTCAGCTCACGCTGGGCTACGATCCCCTAAGCTGATAATGTTCTCAAGTTTTATTTCCAAGACTTCGAAAATAAAGTGGACTAATTCACTCTGATCAGACATTTACATTAAGGGCATCAAATTCAGAATTAGGTAAAACTTACGAGTTTATTTTAATAAAAATAGTGAGAAGGCTGGAAGCAAATATATGTCATAGTAAGAAGATAGGATATTTGATACTTTAAATAAACTTTTCAGAAGCAGAGGTAGTTAACACACAACCACAGCTATGTGTCAGCTAATACTGGGAATGTTAACTCATATTATTCTCACAGCAACCCTCACAAAATAAGTATTACTGACCTTGTTTACAAAAGGGGAAACTGAGCCCAGATGGCTAAGATCTGACAATCATATGCCAACAACCCTGTCTGGTACTGCAGTCTGTACTCTGCAGCCCCTCATGCAACTGCTTTTTAGTTTTCTCGACTGTAAAATTATCCCATTTCATAGCCAGGGAAACTGAGACACATAGCAGTTATGTGAGTGAAGATGTGGTGGCCATTTTCACATCCTTCCAAGCATTGTCTCCTCTCAGCATACCCAGAGTGTCTCAGCGATTCTCTGCAGCAAACTCCCAAGAAGTTTTCCTAAAAACACTTCTGAAGAGATACTGGGGAAATCACCTCAAACTCAAACCCAGTTTCTCTTGCTTCAGAGTGGGGTGAGGGCTTCCCCACACACCCAGCAAATGGAGTCTGAACCAGACACCCCCTGGGGGTCCCTTAATTGCTTCCAGTTCTGACACGATGGTGCCAATGGGGGAAGGGTCATTCCCCAACTCCCTCCCCTGGGAAGGTCAGGTTCGATGTTGACTTTATGGGGAAATTTGGTTTGGTTCTCGTCCAATTTGGTTTGTGACCAGAATCACGGAAATTAAGTTCGTGAAGCAAGGCATCTCTGTATTTGGTCAAAAGTGTCATAGTATCAAGACATTTTAACTCCCTCTTATTGCTCTGTTAAGGAGCAGAAGAAGAATGCAAAAAATAACAGCAAGACAGGTTTATTGTTTCTTAAAAGGAGTTTCTTCCCCCTATATCCAGAATATCACATGGCTACGTTTCAGATAGATGGATCATATGGGCACCGGCACCATTTCTAAAGCTAAAGTTGAAATACCATCAAGAAAACAAGAAACTACACGACTAGCAGGAAGTATGTGGGAAGAGCGGAGGAACTCAGGATGCCAGCTGCTGTAGGCCTGACCAGACCTACACTCACCTCGGAGCTTGGTGTCTACAGTTTCCCATGCTTGGTTCCCCCTTCACCATCTCCACTCCTCCTCCACTGGATGTTCCCGGGGCTGGCTCACATCTCCACTTTCTTCAGCTATTTGTTCAAATGATTTGTTTCTAGAAAAGTCTTGCATCAGCACCCTTTATAACAGACACACACACACACACCCCACTCTCAATTCTCCTACTCTGCTATATTTTTTCATTTGTTTGTTTGTTGGGGTTTTTTTGAGACAGAGTCTCACTATGTAGCCCAGGCTGGCCTCGAACTCAAGGCGATCCTCCTGCTTCAGCCTCCAGGTTCTGCTTCCATTCTGAGCCCTGGCATCCTTGAATCCAGTGAGCAGAAAACAGCACCATGTGGACACATGTGAATGGAGGTGTCCCTTATCCAGGTCCAGGTCTGGTCCTGGAATTGGGACATTTTACTTTGCTCGTTTGATTTGAAAAGACAAGGCCATGTGATCCACGATAATGTCCAGGACTCGAGTGTTGGTGTGTGTCCAGCATACGGGACCGAAGCCTCTGTGCAACGTCCTTCCGCCCAGACGTGCGCTGCCTGACCCTCGTTACCCTCACGGTCACATTTGCCGTGCAGGGAACAGTGCCTGGAGCACAGTAGGCGTCTGGCAAATCCATGCCAAAAAAGACAAAAAGAAGGTAGGGAACTCTGCTTTGAATGCAGTCTGAAGAGCTGGGGCTGCAGTCCAGAGCACACTCCGGAGCAATCTACCTCTCTTTATCCCCACACGTGCACCACCAACGGAGCCATAAACTTAGGACTACCAGGATTGCAAAGCCCAAAGCTGCCCGAGCCGGCCAGACTCCTTCAGGGGTCCTGGCGAATAAAAATCATGATCGTTCAACAATTCCACGACTGTGAACCACTGTGCCTCCTGCTTACCCACACCTGGGCCTCGTCTGGCCCAGAAGGCTCCAGAAGAAGAGAATCATTAACTCAGGCGAAAACTGGGGGCACTGGACAGACTCACCGAGGAGTTCAAGGGCAGCTTGTCAACCAAGAAGCACGCAGAGCCGCTCCTGCCCAGGAGAAAAGACCGTGCGCCCTGGGTCTTGGCCCAGTGAATGGTTCCCAGTTTCCTTCCTGTTTGTCTCCACCATGTGGACTGTGCGATGGCCCCGGCGCCCATGCTGTGGATGGCAAAAAGCTACATTTGGATCACATCAGGGCTGAATCTGGGGAGAAATGCTTCTGACGAGGGAGCCTCTGTGTGAAGTTACCTCCAGGTGCAAGGGCCGTGTGCATGTGCCTATGCGTGTGTGTGCGTGTGTGTGTGTGTGTGTGCACATGCAGTGGATTCTAGACACGCTAACTTCTTTAGCACCACTCACCTAGAAAGCGCCCTGTTGGGTTCCCCACACAGTCAGTCTGGTTAGGGTTAGTAGACACTGGCCCAAACTAGGAGGTGGGCCAATGACTGTCCTCAGAAATCCCAATGAGGGTCAGGAAGCTGCGGCTCTGTCCCCAAGTGATGCTTCTTATTATGCAAGAAAAGCAGTAGTCGCATTAGGAGGTCCCACAAGGTGGAAGAAGAGGATGTCGAATCCCGTGACAGGTTTGAAGAACAGGTAAATGATGTTGGGGAGAACCCGGGCATAAAACTGCCTTTACCAACAATACTGACAGACATCTCTTTATTGAGCATATACCCTTATGTCTGATAGGGCACTATGTACTTTCCAAGTTGAATACTAAGAAACTGATATAAATATGCCCATTTTACAGATGAAAAAACTAGTTCAGAGAGCTCAAATTAACCAGATGTGTTCATAAGGTTTTTTTCTTCTTTTTTATTGTTGCTTAACAAATACCACAAGTTTAGTGGCTTAAGATAGCACACAATTTACTATTTTACAGTTTGTCAAATTAGAAGTCAGAAATGAGTCTCAGTGGATGAAAATCCAGGAGTTGGTGCTTCCTTGCTCCCTGAGAATTCTGTGCCACCTCCTCCCTCCTGTCAGGCCTCCCCTCCCCTGGCTCTTGCCCCTGCTCTGCTCTCTGACTCTGATCTTCTACCTCCTTCTTCCACTTCTGAGGACCCTGCCGATTGCCCTAGGCCTGATAGATAATCTGAGATCATGTCTTTATCTGCTGCTTAGCAAATTTAATTCCACAGATGATCCTACGCCCCTCCTCTGCATGACGTAAGGTTTCAAGATCTGGAAGTAGACATGGTGGGTTGGGGGGATCACTCTACCCACTGCTCTGAGGTTGCCAAGCTAGCAAGTGGCAGTCCACACTCAAACATGGTCTAACTGCAAACCCCTCCACAGTCCTCACACTCTCCAGGCCCTCCCTGGTCACCACGCTGCTCTCCCCCGCCCTGAGCCCCTTCTGGACGCACTGCCTGTGTTGCTGCCACCAAAGCCTCCCTGCTCTTCAAAGCTCAGCCTGACTTTCATCTCTGCCACGGTGTAGTTCCTGAGCAAGCTCTCCTAGTACACATCAAATGCCATTCTTTCATCCTAGATGGGGAGGTAATTTATTTATAGGACCCAAATAAAGTGTTTACACTTACACCTACTTGATTATATTTTTATAAATTGGGTCCTCTCCAATCAAGACCTTCCCTCTGCTTCCCAGTCTCATGCCATCTGTGAATGTGAAAATACTGATGCTGTGGCTTCCATCCAAAGCGCTGATAAAAACACAGCACGGTCTGGAGCCGGGGACAGAGTGCTGCTGCCCAGGCCCAGCGCCCGTGGGCTCCTGAGTCACGGAGCCCTGCGGACACCGTTACCCGGCATAATGTGCCGAATTTCGCTCGCCTCCGCCCGAATCTCTCCACGCGGCCCACGGGTCATGGAAGGCTGGCAGCCACCCTGATGGAGAGCAGATGAGGCGCCACACTGACCACATTCCCAGGCCGCTGCTGCCAAGGCAGGAAATGAGCCCCGCGGGCAGATCCCCCGCCCAGCACAAGGCCGGGCCGGAAGGACTGCAAACCAGTCACCTTGCACCAAGGGCTACCTTGGTGCCGCGGACACATACGGGGTCAGAGGAACAAGTCACACTGCCGGACTCCCGAGGTGCCTTTTGTGGGTCCCTGAGCTGGCTCAGTTTCCTGTCACTAAAACACACATAGCGTTACTCTACATGGCTCTAGTGCTAGTGAGCGTCTATGTGGCTGAGGTACAGGTCCTTGATGCCATGTGCACGGCAGACACAGCACACCTGTCACAGCCCTGCTGCGCCCCAGCCAACTCGGGGGTGCCCTGCACCCGGGTGCAAACTGCAGAGAGTTCTGGTTGCAATTACTTCCTTCAAAATGCACCTTCCACTCACAGACAACTTTGAGAATAAGAACAACACATCTGATTGAAAACAAGAATAACACTAACTCCAGGAGACAGCTAACCCCACCTTGTCTTAGTAGGACACTTTTATTCTTTTCACTACTTGACTCGTTTGGGGAAGTTACGTAAGCCATGGTTCTTCCCAAGAAAAGTGTCACCAGCGACACCGACAGGATGCCTCGGATGAGCTGGCTCCTGCACAGGTCTGCACGCAGGGGCTGCAGGATGCACTAGAGCATCGTTCCGGGCCTTGCAGGGCTGCACCTGCTGGTCAGCGCTGCAGTAACCAGAGACAAGCTGTACCCCCCTCCGGACACACTTGGTGGCTGCTGGAGGCGCGAATGTGGGGACATGCTCAGACTGGCGGTCCTCATGCCCAACCTGCAGCCCTGAGCCAGCCGGCCCGTGTCTAGGGCTCAATCCGTCCTCTACACTGTGGGTTCCCTGTGTCCGTTCCTCTGGCCCCTCCTCGCCAGGCACTTCCTTCACCTCTGTACCTTCTCCGACGGGTCCCCTTTCCTGGGACAGCTGGACAGTGAAGCGAAATAATGTACCCGAAGTTGCCAACCCAGAGCCAGGCTGGACCGCAGGATTTTCCATGACTAACATGGCAGCAAATGTTTTCCTTGAGATGAATCACAGCTAATTCACACAAGACCAGCTTCCAAGGGTGGCTGGATGCTGCCTTTGATCCCAAACCCAGTGCTCCTCACGGTGCGAGGGTTCCTAGCTGTTCTAGCCCCAGCAGATCGCCTAGTAGTTAAATTAACCCTCACAGGATGTGTAAACACCTCGGGGGCGAAGGGCGAACTGCACTTGTCTGTGTTTTCAGGAACAAAAGTCCCAAATTTAAGAAGTCTTTTAAAAGTGGAATGCACCAGAATGTACCCTTAAAGGTATTAAGTAACAGAAGTGTACAGTGTTGGCTTCAGTGCCAATATTCAAAATGCCCTTGATAGTGTGAGATGGGAGTTTGCTATGATAAAATAATCATTACAGAATAATAATTACAAAGGAAAATATTCATTAACGATTCCACTTTTTAACCTTCTCTTGAGTCGCGCAGTTTGCGAGGAGCATTTCTCGTACATTAGCTCTTGGAACCCATTTTGCAGAGGAGGAAAGTGAAGCCTAGCAAGGCGAGGAGGCCCCTTGAGGCTGCGTAGATTGTCGCCACGGGCTCTGAGGTTCAGACCCTGCGTCTGACGGTGCAGCTGTGCTTTCGCCTGTCAGCCTGGCTCTTCCCAGGACACCAGGCTGAGGCCGCCCTGCTGCTTTCTTCTTCCTTGTGCCACACCCGGCCCCAGGCCCGCCCCGCTGCTGTCCCCTCTCAGGCACTATCAAGAACACCTGAGCCCCAGGCAGCTGGACGCCAAGCTCTGACCATGCGGGCTGTGGGTTAGGGGCACCAGCCAAGGCGGAAGGAAGCCGCAGAGGCCACGCCTGGTGCCCACACGGGCTGGCACGTTCGGATGAGGTTCTACCCAGGCTCCCCCCAGAAAGAACCCCCAGACTGACTGGGAAGTGGCTCCACTCCACCAGAACGAGAGGAGCGGATGGCTTCAACAGCCTGGCTCAGGCGACCTGCAGGAACAGGAGCAGAGGAACGAGACCCAGCAGCCCGGGGGGAGCAGGAGTGAGGCTGGCATCGGAGACTGGGACTCAGGTGAATGTGGGCATCAGGCCGGGAGCTGGGTGTCACCAAGTAGGTCCCACAGAGGCGGGGAAGCAGGAATTGAGGGCAGCCCAGGCCAGCATCATCTTGTCATCTCCAAATACTCCCAGTGGACGGTCATGGTCCATTGCCCCATTGTCACCAGGCTAGGTCACGTGTGCCCAGCGTGTGATGGCAGAAGCGATATGTGTCGCCTGCAGGAAAGAGCTTGAAGAGCCAGCCTGTGGGCCTCCATGTTCCCTTCCCCTCCACCATTATGACTGGTGATGTGCCAGGTGGATCTAGCGGACCCAGTGAGGAGCGAGCCGTATGGCATCTTGGGTGGGCGCAGGCACACGCCGGGAGGTTCTGATGCAGGGACAGCACGTTGTCACGATGACCAAGGAAGCCACGGTCGGCAGAGGGAAGTGGAGCAGGCCATGGGATAATGAAGACGTGGTCCAAGATACAGAGCGTCTGACAATGAGGAGTCACCACGGCGGGGACACGGGCGGGAAACCTGGAAGGAGAGAGGGCCAGACGGCAGAGCCCAGTGTTTAGGGAAGTAAGTTTTCTGCAGTGTGATGGAGGACGCAGCTGACTAAGTGAAATTGAGGGAGAACACAGTGATGATAAAGAGATCAATAACCCGAGACTCCAGGTATTGAGCAGGAGATGGAAGAAGATGGGTCATCCAAGTTTCTGCCATGTCCAAGAGAGTCACAGTTACTAGAGTGGGGACAGAGACTGAGACTTTCTAGCAAGAGGAGGTGGGAAGATGGCAGCAAGCACCTGGGAGAGCGTGGTCCCCAGGAGGAGCAGGGAGCAGGTCCGGGTGTGGCATCGGGGTGCAAAGATGCACGGCCATCCTCTGACACCAGCCTGGCTGAAGCCCAGCCAGACCGACAAGGCTCCCGCTGCCTGGGACCCCTCCCAGTCTCACCACCCAGCTGACTTCCTCGCCTGCTTGGGAAGTGTGGCTCTCACAACCTGCTGATCACCTTTCGCCCCATTCAAACCTCCGAACCAAGGTCCTTGTTTCCTCGATGGTTCCACGGCTCACCATGTGTTTCCTGTCTCAGGAAAATTTCCACTGTGCACCCAGATTTATGAACCAGACTGCTGGACACCATCTTCAGCTCATCCCTCCCCTCCAGCCACATCTGGCCGAGCCACCAAGTCCTCAATTGGCCTCCTTTGTCTCTTTTCAGTCCCCCCACTTCTCGCCCCACAGCACCCCACAGCCCTGACTTCTGCTGCTCACAGCCTCTCTCCTCCACTGGACCCAAACCTTGTTCACTACAAGAGGAAGTGGAGAGAAGCCACCTGCCATACCAACATCATCAGGTCACCATATCATCTGCTTGCCCAAACTGTCAGCGAATGTCCCTGCTTTACCATCTTACACTCTCTTGATGACAAACAGGGCTCCTCACAGCCCCTTCTTTGGCTGTCAACCCAGCCTCCCGGGAAGAGGATCGCTGGACACCCATCTCTGGAGATGCAGGGCCTTTGCACAGGATGGAAACTAACTGAGCAGCAGGGGCTGGTCCCTCGAGGCCCCCTGAAAAGCCAGTCCCACTGTCAAATCCTTGAGGGCTACCCATGGAGGTGCCTGTCTCTGGGTCCTGGTAGGGCGAGGGCCAAGGGTTTTCCCTGTCAACCGCACCCAGACAGTGACTGGACTCCCAAACCCACAGGCATGGTGGTTCTCGGGCCTGCTCAGATTTTACTGCCACGAGGCGTGAGGATGACTGGAAGAGACCAGACCCCCCTGGCCCGTTCAGCGAGGGGCCGCAGCTGCACTCCCAAGAGCGTCCTTCGGCTCTGTGGGTATGAACCTTCTTCCACATTTGGCTCACACGGCAGCTCGGCCCCCTCTTCCCTGCCGGCCCTGAGTTCAGTGGCATCCTGGGCTCTCACTGCACTCAGCCAGGCGTTCTGCATGTTTTGTATAAAAACAGCTTCGCTTAACCCAGCTTGACCTTCAGACGCCTGGTACCTCCCAGGCGCAGGCAGGACTTTGCAGCAGCTCCCACCCTGGTCACCTGTGCAGCCCTCGGTGTGGGTCACACTCAGGGGTCCTTAGGGTGAGGACTGTCTGTGCCCAGGCCAGAGCAGGGCAGCTTTGCGCAGGTGGGTATCACGGATCAGATGCAGAAACACGTAGTTGGAAATTATATTTTTGTTTATTCATTCATTGTTGCAGAGCCAGGGATTGGACACAGGGTCCTCACTGTGATCTCCACCCCCAGTCTTAGTTTTTCTTTTTTTTAAATTTTGAGACAAGCTGTCTCAAACTTGCCCACACTAGGCTCAAACTGGCAGTCCTCCTGCCTCAGCCTCCCAGAATGCTAGGATTACAGGCACACACCACCACGCCCAGCAAAGAAATGAATTTTAACTCAAAGCCTGTAAACTGGACATTGCAAAACTGTGGCGCAAAACCCAGATTTGCCTAGAAAACACTTGGCAGTAGCATATTAAAAGCTTCAAGTGTGAAAGCCTTTAAGACAGACACATCTTCCTTATCGCCTCAAGCCCTGGCAATCCCTCTCACTCACGCTGCCCCGCCTTGTTCGTCTGGGAGACCCACTCAGCTCCCCAAGTCCCGTGAGCCTGTAGCCCCCCTGGCTGAGCATCATCAGAGCACTCCAGGGGACCCAGGGACAGAGTCTGAGGGTGGTCTCTGCCACCGCTCCCCAGCTAACCCATTTCCCCTTCCGCGCTGCTCACTTTACAATTCTCTAGGGAGAATGGTGAGACCTGAGGCCAAGATCCCGCAGGGCAGCGTGAGCCTCCTGGGCAGGAGCCTCCAGGAGGGAGGGACCCCAGGAGCCCCCAGCTGGTGCCATCGACAATTGCTTTGGGGTGGAGTTGGAGTAATGACTTCTGCCAAACAAGGGAATTAGCAGGGCCCTGATGAGGGCCAGCAGACAGCTCTGCTCTTTTCACAGTCGATGAAAAGCGGCTGCTGAGTGGAGTCTGCCTGGCTATTTTTAGCCCGGACTCTGCCACGTTGGCAGAGACTCCTGCTCCACGGCGCGCAGTGGCTGGGCGCAGCTGGAATGCGCGGGAAGCTGTCCGGAGCGCACTGCCCTTTAAAGGCATAGTCAGCTGGGGTGGCTGTGGGACAAGGGCACGGACCCCAGCGGGGACCCTTCTGTCCTTGAGAGCTCTTGGGAACAGGCGCGCTCACACGAAGCTGCTCATGAGAAAAGAGATTTTTTACTTTGAAACTGCAAGGAGGGCGAGGCTTTCAGCCCGCAGTTAGGATACATTCCGGTGGTGGGAGGAAAGATGACCCTGTGTGATACATTGTGGCTGCGACCTCAGAGCAAATCAAAGCTGTTTGGTTGCTTAGTTACCGGGTGATGCTGAACACACCAATCCAGGGGGAGAGCTTTTCCCAGGCAGCCCCCCAGAAAGAAACGCTTTTCTGAATATGTTCTCAAGCAGAATGGGATGGGATAGAATGGAACAGAACAGAATGATTTGAATACAGTTTAATCTGGGACCTTTCTTCTGCCTAATCTAAAACACCCACACATTATTTCTAGAAATGGTTAATACTTATTTTTGTTACCTTGAAACTGTGTCTTACCATGAGCAACCTTCACTCCCTGGACTAGCCGGGAGGCCCAGAACACTACTTCGTGTAGGTGAGCTGAAGTCTACTTTGCCTCAGAGGAAACAGAGATGGAGACGTGTTTCAGAGCCGCTGTGCACAGACAGGATCGCGAGCTTAACAGCTGTGCCGGCCCGGGGTTGACACAGACCACGGGACAGGCCAGGATGGAGGCGGGGAGCTGCATGTGGCTGGGGTGCTGGGCACAGACGGCCACTGTCTCAATCTCGGGGTCAAGTCCAGGCAGCTGGTCCGACAGTCACACAGACACTCAGATTCCTGCCCACGGGGAGCGAACCTCGGTAATGTTATTAAATCTCATCAGTACAAGTTTACCCGCTTAACAAAAACTTCGAAGCTCCGTATCGTTTTGATTTCTCTTGGTGAAACAACAAGAGTTAGTCGGGAAGAATAATCCACACGCCACTGGCTGAGCTACCCACCACGTGTCAAGCGGCACGCGGCGTTGTGCATCGTGGCCGCATGCGCACGCGTCACTCTGGTGCCGGGCGGAGGCCATCTGCCCGCCTCCTCCTCACCACAGCCTCACCACCTGGCCTGTTTGATCTAAGAGGAACTCACTCGTCTTGCTTACGGTCGGCCTAGAAAGGCCAGCTGACCCAATTCCACACCAGGAGGCCACCTCCTCCCTGCAGGGTCCACCGGTTTCCATGGTGTTAGCATAGACTCCCCCATTCCTTTCCACAAAGGACTCATTGCAACCTGGCATGATTACTATTTCTGTGATTTCATCTCATAGACAAGAGCGTGCATGTGTGGATGTGCACGTAACACACACACATCGACCAGCTTGCTGTTTCTGAAACGTATCGGCCCCATTTCCACCTGGGACCTTCGATGAGGTTCTCTCTCGATTACAGTCTCCTTGCTTCAGGTCTTCCTTGGCCGGATGGTAACAGCCTCAGGTAGCTCGTCCTAAACACCCAGAAGCTTGCCAGGCTCTCTGCTGCAGGTGGTGCGTCCTTCTATATGGAGGGCTTTGCGTTTGCCACCACATGAGGTGCCTAGGAACAAGGAGTACCCTTCACTTAGCTTGGGTCCCCGACACCTTGTTTAATACCTGGCATGCTTAGGGGCTCAAAATGTTTACTGAACAAGTGACTGATTGAGTGCACGTGTACCAGTCCAAGCTGTAGGTCACAAGTTGCAAAAATCTTACCCTGGTTAGCATATGAGAAAATGGCTCTATGAGAAGGATCTTGAGTGGCATGCATCAATGATGGAAAGACTGGGAAACCAGGTCCAGTTCCAAAAATGGATGGGACCAGAGATCTGGGAAGCCAGAACCACAGCAGAATTCACATCACAGATGTCCTGGGCTCTGGGGCTCCTAGGCAGGAGTCCCTGGCCTGCTGGACATAGGAAGGGGTCCTTTACCAGAGAAGTTCGCCATCCCCATTGGGTAGAGTGCTGGATGAGCAAAAGGGTCTGGTAAGTGCTCAGAGTGCCTGCTCCACTGGGGACTCCTCTTCTTTCCCTCCACTGGAGAGTCAAGAGTAGACACTGTAGTCCTCTACCACCTTGTCGTCTAGATGTGCCTTTTTTCTCAACTTGGTGTTATCTCTGCTTCCCTGTCTATCAGTTTGCATCCATGCTGGCTTGTTGTTGGAGCCATCTATGCCTGCTCAGGGTTCACCTGGTTCCAGGTGTGCCAACGGCTCTCCATGGCCTTGCTCTCTGCACAAGGACTTTCTCTACCATCAGCATGCACAAAGCAGCCCCCAAAGCAGGGCAGTAACACCCCTGGGTTCACCCCCAACCAGAGAGATGGAAGTCAATAGAAAATCACCCCACTTCCTGTCCCCCACTCCACTGTCCCCAAATCTCCAAAGGTTCCCCAGTGTGACTGAGCCCCGGTTGGTGAGCCTGGTGACAGGCTCTACACTAACACACCTTTTACTGACCTTCTCGCTTCTCTTTTTTGAGAAGCAAGGATCTGCTTTGGGGGAGCCCTCTGCTACAAGCTTGTTTACAAATGACCAATCCATTTCCCAAACTAGATTTCTTATCAAATGCAACTGCTGTCATTCGAATATTCAAAAATCAGAAATATTCTTCCTTCAGTGTAGAGGCTCCACCAATTTCATTTTATTGTACTGTTTCTGTTTCTAGCATCTTCTGGAAATTCATGCAAATATGGGAAATCCATCATTCTCTGGAAATCAGACCTGCAGGGCTAGTTCCCTCCACAGATGCCCAAATACCTTCTCCCAGGTGGCTTTTTACAACTGCAGCCTGAGGGTTTGCACCGACACCTCTAACCCTAACCCTAACCCTAAGGGCTGAGCACAGCAGGGGCTGAGGATACCTTGGAAGATGCCTCCTTACGCACATTCCCGTGGTCCTTTCCCATCGCCCACACCTGATGTCTTCAGGCTCCTGCTGCAAATAAAGCACGACTTCTTCGCTCAATCCCCTTCCCATTTGCTAAACATCTATCAACCAGTTTCCTATCATCTATTTTTTGTTTTGCTCTCTAAATTGTCTGTACTTTGGATTTTTCATATAAGATACAGAGGGAGAGAGTGAGGAGGAAGAAGGGGAAATAAAAAAATTAAGATGTGTGATGTCCGCGTACTGACACCCCACGATGGATGCGATCATTATGTACTGCAAACATGAACCAAAGTAAAACAAAATACTACTTCTTCAGTGTTTTTCTTTCCAGAAGTGTTGTGTGTCACAGAATCAGAAATAACTTGGACAGGGATCTAGCTCCACCTGGGCCCTCGGGACCTCTGACGAGCTCACCGGCTCATGCACATGGCTCCAAGCAAATCAGAAGCGCCCTGGGAACCCGGGATCCTGTAGGCTGCTCCCAGTCAGCCCCGGAGGAGGGTGATGACATGGGCAGTATCAGGGATCAGGCTGGCAGGTAGCAGAGGAGCAGCACAGAGCACTGTGCCTGGACCGTGGCCCGGTGGCCCCGTGGCCTGGCAGCATCGCAGCCCCCTGCTTCCTCAGAAGCCACACCCAGCTAGGAACAGTGGGGCCTAGCTGGACATCAACAGGGGGAGCTTGGCAGGAAGATGGGAACCATCTCCCAACATGAACCACTGAAGGGAAAGAGATTGAACGTGGATCTCGGGGTCCTAATATTCACTGCCTACACGGAGGCTACAGCCCCACCCTCACGTGGGCTGCAATTTCTTTTTAACAACATGGAAAACCATGAAGAAGAATAAAAATTTCAAAACCCCAGCAGAGGTGCTGATGAAGGACAGAGTGGTGCTCAGAGTTGAAGCCACGGAGGTGAGTCCATGACTGGCCACTGCGCAGACCACACTCCGCCCAAGCCCAAGACCGGCCACACATCCAGCCTCCTCAGGCCTTCTGGAGGCCACGACAGCACAGGGCAATGAAAAGGGGAGGGAGAGATTACAGTGGAAGGATAGAGCAAGACAGAGACTGCATCCCAAGGGAGAATGAGAAGGCCTCTGAGGGTCCTGGTCAAGGAAGCTCTGTGCTAGGAGAAGACACGCATTTCAGATCTGACCTCCAGAAAACAGCTGGAGACCTCTGGAGAGAACCGGAAGGCTTTGGAGATCAGAGAGAGCTGCTGGGTCGCGATGACTCGCAAACTAGGTCATGGTTGAGTAACTGGCCACTCCAGCTTTCTGTTTCATCATCTGTAAAACCAGGCTAACGAGACTGTGAACCGTCTGCGTGTGCTTGACTCCAGTGCCACTGGGTAGAAGTGACTCGTGTTCACTGAGGTCACACTAGCTGCTGCAGCAGCCCAACACCTCACTGCCTCAACCCAACAGGAGTTTGTTTCTTACAAAATCCAGAACAGAGATTCTTTATTGGCAAGGCCCCTCCCTCCCCCACGACCAGGCTGCCCAGAGAGAGCTGGGTGGACAACAGGGCCAGGGGCCCTCCAGAGGTCGAGAAAGGTGCGGAGTCCTACACATGGTCTCCAGAAAGTGTCAAGGGCCAGGAGCCCCGAGCTCAGACCTCACTCTGCCGAGACCTAGGCTGGGACACATGATCTGACAAAGGACTGGGTCTATTTGTTTTGAGGGAATAAATGTGTAAAACTGCACCAAACACAAAAATGATATAAATTATTGTATATGCTGTATGAAAATGTACCCCAAATCCACCCCTGTGTGACAGCTCCTCCTCTGTCAGTCGGGTCTCCCCTGCATTTCTGCAATAGCCTCATAAGCATCCCCGCCTCTGGCCAGCTGTCCTGGCATCTTGTCCACACAGCAGCCAGGGACCTTCAAACACGCTCTGCAGATCACACACTTCCTTTTGCACAAGCCATTGACCATGTGCCTTCCACCAAGCAAAACCAGCCTCACGCCACCTCAGGACCCCAGCCAGCCCGCACAATGGCAATAGCTTCCTCCTCCACTGAGTCTCCTTGCTGTTGCAGGCCCCTCTGTCCAGATTCCCACCTGGCTGCTTTCCGGCCTCCTTTAGGTGTTTGGTCTTAGCAAACTTCTCTGTGGGGCTGGGGGTGATGCCTCCTGAGATCTGGTGGGAGAATAGTAACTGCCCCAATGCACCAACTGCTGTCCTGTCCCAGCCCCACAGCCACCATCACCTCCCATAGCAGCTTGTCATTTGCTCATGCGTCCTGTTCATGGCACTTTGTCTGTCCCCTCCTCAGAGATGGAGTCGTGGGCTGGTTCATCCACTGATGTACCCCAAAAGCCCAGGGCAGCACAATGGATGGATCCAGTGTATGTTGAAGGGATTAATATCATCCATTAAATGTCTTTTTAGGACAAAACAGAACTTCAGGGACATGGAGTCTTCAGGTCAAGCTAAAAGTCCGGGGGGCTGAGCCCATGGTGTGACCTGTACCTCTCCAGAGCTGTACCAGGTATCAGTAAGTTTGGAGAGAGGGCTCGTGCACAGGGGAAAGGAAGCAGAGGGAGCAGAGAAGGCTGCCGTGGTCACTTCCTCCCCAGCACTCACACCTTCCCCCCTTTACAGATGTGCCTCTGTCTATCGGCTTCCCCCAGGTAGCTGTTCCATTAGAACAGCCTTCTCATGACCCATGCATGATCGCCACACTGTGAACGGGGATGAATGAACAAATGAAATATACCCATGCAACACAGATTCTACAGCAATTTAAATTTACAGATAGTGTGATTTGCACATGAAAATGTTTTCTCATCTAAAATAACTGTTTAGTAAAGATAACACATTTATGGTTAAAAAAAAATTAAATCTAGAAACATTTAAATCACCACATCAGAAATAGCCACTGATGAAATTTTTTCATACTTGCTTTTAAGATTTTTTTCTTAAGAGAAACATGTATTGGGGAGGTGCACTTATATATGTGATTCCCATATTAAGTATGCAGATGTGTATCTTTTAAAACATTTTATTGTAAATATTGAATGGGTAGTTGCATGGACCATCTATCAGCACTGCGGCATGTTTAATATCAGCTTACTTTATTCCTTTGTGGATAAAACCAGATATATTTAAGGAGGCACCTCTTGGTCATTTCAATGATCTCTAATTCAATTTTGTCATTGTAAGTAATTCCATATTGAATCTCCTTTGTGTATTTCCAGTTGTTTCTCTAGGATAAATATCTACTTGTAAATTTGCTGGGAAAACAGTTATGAAATCTTTAAATGTTCTTTACACATCTGCCAGATGGGATTACAGAAATGTCACCTACCTTGTGTGAGGTAATGGCTGCATAAGAATATCCATCTGTGGAAATTCATCAGTCAATACACATACACAAGTGCCTTAAATTGTGTGTAAAATGTTTCAAAAATACATATTATTGAATGTGAAGCTTATTTTTAAAACTTTGATAGGATAAACAAATTCCATGTGCACCATGCAAGAAGTAAGAAAAAGCCAAGAAGCAAGATGGCTGCCAGGGAGCAAGATGGCCACCAGGAAGCAAGATGGCTGCCAGGCAGCAAAATAGCCACTACCCACCATCTCTCAGGGACCATTATCCCCAGTGAAGTGTTCAAGCCCACAGCCAGGCCAGAACTGCTTGTGGGGATAAAGACAGTGAGCAGCTGGATGAGGGAAGAAGAAAGGGAGATTTGAGGTAGTTATTGGAAGACAGGAACTCCGGGGATAAGAAAACCTGTTAAGGAGCATCTGTACAAATTCAAATCAGAGCGTATAATGATTTTTCTCCTTTTTCTTCACAAGCCTTCAGCGAGATGTCCATTTGTCACAGTGTGTGGCAGAAGCAAAGTTATGATGCCATGTGGGCTGCCTTGCCTTCCCTCACAGAGGGTAAAGGCCAAGAAGGGAGGCTGGGCACAGCAAATGCTCGTAGCCGAGTGAGATGAAGCTGGTTTAGCTCCAGCGCGTCCCTCATGTTCATCAAGCTAGTCTGGGAATAAGATTAGTTTCTGATTCACGGGCAGGTAAAACGATAAAAAATGGAAGAAGAGTGAGGAGGAAGTAGCAGAAGGGCTTCTTCCCTCAGGAGACCCCCAGGGTCACAAATATTGGGGTCCCACCCACATGCCTTAGATTGAACCACTTTTCTGTGCTGCAGAGGCTCCATATGTGAGCATCTGCAGTCTTGGCCAAGAATATTTTCCTACACACCAGGCCTCATGGCCTCATGGCCAGTGTATATGCAAATGCTGTGTGTGCCCAGGTCCGCTGTGGGAACTGACAACCCACGCTTAATAATGTCTGTCCCTTCCTGTCTCACTCTCCACTCCCAGCTGCTCAGTGATTCTCTTTGCCTCCCAAATAAACTATTTGCCCCTGAATCCTTAGTCTAAGGGGCTTTGAGGAAAACTCAAAAATAATGCCAGGTCATAACAACACCAGATCCATTTTATGTCCCTGATAAGTAAATCAATAGAGGAGATCACTAGGAAGCATACAGGGTCCAGCTCATCACTAGCTTTCTGCTCTGTAAATTCCCATAAGGGCTGATGATGGAAACCTGGTAGATCCTGGTTCTCCAGAGCTGATCACCAAGAGCCACAGCTCACAGCACTAAACTAAGTATAGCATGGTTGATGCTGAAATGGAAAAGGACCAAGGTAGAAGGCCCCAGTGGCCTAGTAAGGGCAAATCAGTACTTTTACAAGAAGGCCACATGTTTCCCTCATCTCCCATGGACAATGGTCATTCATCTGGTCCTTTCTCCAAAGCCAAGGCCCTAGAGGGCCTTAAGACAACACTTAAAACTTCAGAGGGGTGCGGTGGTCTGACTCATTCCTTCTCACCACCACTGAGTCAAGGGCTGGAGATCAGCTCTCCACTGGCCACATACCCAACTACTGGACGTGCAGAAGGAACACAGTGGTTGAGCAGAAAGAGGGAAGCCAGTTGGTTTCCCAAGGATGTATAAGTTTCCTGTGGATTAAATGACTCAAGAAGGGGGCTGGACTTGAATCAATCATCTTAGGTATAGTGGTCTACTGTTAAAAGAACACAAACAAGAGCCTGTGAGGTGGACTTCCCTTACAAGAAGCTATGGAAAAGGAGGAGGAAATTCACCAATACCCATATCTCCCAAACGGGGCCCCAGAGTACCTCCAGAGATACAGCATATGCCCCATGAGGGAGTTGGCATAGCCAAGGGCAGGGCAGGAGGAAAAAAAGCAGCAGCCAACAGACATCAGCTCAGTCAAGTGAGGAGCTCCAGCCCAGACCTCTGCAGGCCTGGAGGGTCAAGAGGAGGCATCAGAAGTCAGGCCACAGACTCCTCCGCCCAAATCCCAGCCCAAGCCTGGAGTTGAGCCTCACCAGGGTTAACAGAAAGGCTTTGAGTGGGATCTGAGATTTAAATTTTAAGATGAACAGGACCCAGGTTTGAAATCCAGCCGTAACCATTGTAATAATAAGAATGTCTAGGAAATGACAGATTCTGGCTGAGATCTCATCACTGGAGCTGCTGCCTCATGGTGGTGGTCAATCAACATGGCGGAGGTTAGAGCAGGTACCGGAAATGATAAGACAATGTCATGGCCTTGAGAAGTGTCACCTACCAAGAAAAGATGTGGCCTTATTTGGAAATAGGGTCATTGCAGATGTAATCAGCTGGGTGGCTCAAGTATGACCTCATCCAATATGACTGGTGCCCTCATGAGAAAATAGGACATGGAGAACAAAACACAGGAGAAGGTGTGGGGCTGCAGAGACAGAAGCTGCTGGGACACAAAGAGGGCCAATGTGGTGGCCGCCACCAGAAGGTAGGCGAAGACAAGGAAGAGTCCTTCCCTATATGTCTTGGGGAGCACAGCTCTGCTGGTACCTTCATTACGGGTGCCAGCCTTGAAAACTGTAAGAGCATATGTTGCTGTTGCTTTATACCACTTCATTCCAACCCTTGCAGCCGCCTGTCAACCGCTTCTGTTTCCCACCCCACCAACTGTGCCCAGCAGACTCCCACTTCGGCCCCACCTACACGTCCTTTTGCTCCAACAGAATGAACTTGTCTTGCATGTGCTTGGCCTGAGGGGCAAGCTGACCTGGGTGCTGGGCCTGTGGGGTGGAGCGCTTGGAAATGGGAGTCACTGAGGAAGTCCCCAAGGGCCCCCTCACTCCTAACTCAAAGACCCATGTGAAAGAATCCAGGTCTACTGCTGAGCCCTTCGTGGGTCCACTGTGCTAACTTAGGCCTTAAAAATGGGTCTTCGAAGATGGGGAGGGGGTATCCATGAGCAGAGGTCAAAGGGGTGGGGAGTCCAGTGGAAAATCCTGCATCTCAGAGCCATTGCAAGCTGGGAACAAGCTAAACTCTAGGCAAAAAAATCACTGTAGAGAGGGTGACAGAGAGAGAAGCTGGGGCTGTGGGGTTGAGGGGAGGGCAGAAGCAAGCCCTGCTCATGAGACAACAAGGGCTCCCCAGCTCTGCAGCCAGAAGCTTGTCCTGGGGCTGCTGGGCGCTAGAGCAGGAGACTGGACCACCTACAGAAGGGTGCTGGACTCCAGTGGGCTCCTGGCATCTGTCCCATGGAGATCTCTGCCCCTCCACTGAAACCAGAGGGCAATGCCAGGACCACAGAGCAACGCCAGGAGTGGGTCAGAGCTCGACTTCACATCCCCAGCCTGAGGGGCATTGTGCCCATCACCTCTACAGAAACGAGACCACCAAGAACACCAAACTCATGCTAGTTTCCAATATACTTTATTAAAAAGTTTCTTTCTATAAATTTCCTAAAAATTTTAAAATTAAAATTAAACCCCATCCCCCTCACTCAAAAAAAAAACAAAAACAAAAACAAAAACAAAAACCATTAGAGGAACGCCAAAAATATTCTCTCTTATGGCTTTCTTTGAATTTTTTTAATTAAGGCATTGGTCCCAACAGTGCACACAGGTCAAGGGATGTTGCTTCCTTCTAACCAGATCATTTTTTTAGAGGATTTAGAAGAAGAAAATTAGCCTCATCCAGGAAATGGTGGAGGGGATGAAAGTGTGGGACTCTTGTTTCTTCACCTAAAGTTGTGCTTAA
Organism: Hystrix cristata; assembly: GCA_004026905.1. Classification (NCBI taxonomy): domain Eukaryota; kingdom Metazoa; phylum Chordata; class Mammalia; order Rodentia; family Hystricidae; genus Hystrix; species Hystrix cristata. The sequence goes on along the minus strand of PVJO010022440.1, from coordinate 5,645 downwards.
CTAAAAGGGAATGAACCAAGCGAAAGTGTATAGAGTAGCTGGACGTTAAGGGCTATTTTCTAGACTTTGCGTTGCCTGGAATAGGCAAAACAGAAACTCCAGCGGAACTGGAGCTTACAGGGATGTTCACATACACACCAGCAGTAGCTAACTATTACACAACGTTCAAAGTATACGATATAACTGCCTGGAGACAGAGAGCGAGGGGTCCACAGACACATTTAGCACCAAATTGATAGGTCGTGCGGCAGAAGGCTTCCTCCCGGTCCGAGTGTCAATCAAAGCGTGAAATGCCACAGAGCCAGGGAATCTACCCGGACCTTCTACAAAGACGAAGAGTTGCAAAGGACTGTCCCCTTCTTCTCCCAGAGGTATGTATTGTGCCCGGCCATGCCTAGGTTCCTATCACATTGATGACGCCAGGCTTGGGGAGCACTGAGCCTAGAGGGAGGGGACGGGATGGGAGGGACAAGAAATAGCCATGTTAGTGACCTTGAAGGGCAGTGTGTGTATTCATGATGGACCCACATCCCTGGTCTGCACTTCCTTGTCCCTCTCCACTCGTTACCATCACTGGCTCCTGTGGCCTGGGCTTGGGCTCTGCGCAGGCCGAGCTCACTCCACCCTGCATGATCTCCCAGCCCCAGGAAACTGGATTCTCCCCTCTGGCGCTGCCCCCCACCCCGGCTCTGGGCCAATTGGCTTTTATTCTGTCACTCACTGAGCTGTCCATAGAGATATTGGAGGCCCCAATATCAACATTATTATTTATAGGGAGCAAAATTATTTAGCGATAAATATATGCAGGTATTTATCTTTAGGATTTTTCTATAATTGACCATATAGTATTTTTCTAATAATCACGTTTGATGCAATATTTTATGAATAATCAGACCTTTCTGAAGGATGGTAGGTAATCAGCCATGTGTTTCTTCTTTATCAAAAATACAAGCATTTTTTAAGAAACAAAAACATAATTGGAAAAATTAGTTTTGTGTGTTTTTTGTGAAATTTTTCTCTTTTTTCACGTGTTTTATTTGAAGATGCAATTTATCTTCTTTTTCAGATGTATCATGACCATTGTGATTCAAATACTTTCAAGGGTGAATTACCAACCTGGATTTCTTATCTTGTTTACAACAGCCATAAACACAAAGAACAGTCACTCACCAGAAGTGCAAACCTTTTCACATTCGTGCTGCGAGTCAAATCTGTTTTCATTGCCACCGCAGCCTCCGTACCAGAACCTCGCACAGCTCTCCGTCTTCGTATCATAGAACCACTTTAGTATGAAGTCCCTGCAAGTTCCATCATCTTTGGGCAGCTTACATATATCTGTAATTACAAGGGGAGAAAAGAGCATCAGTGAGACCGTGCAGGTTGCTCCCAGCTCTGGGGTGACGGTCTGATTGCGGAACTACGGCAAGAGAAAATAAGAGATTGCCAGTGGAAAGTCTCTTACCCCGCCTGAGCCTCAGTTCCCTCACTGGTGCATAGACATCATAATCACCTGTGGCTTTGTGAGGAATCAATAAAATCCTATCTGTGAAGGGCCTTCATAAACTATGCTTGGAATCCTAAACATTAGCTGCCATTATTGGGTAACCGAAAATGAAATCAGTTCTCTGTCCTCTTTCCAAACACACAGTTATCTACTCCCCAACCCCGTCCATGTTACATCACCAGAGGAAAAAACTGAATTTTGACACGACGGAGCTTTTTGTTGCTGTTGTTCCTTGGCAAAATGGCATTTAAACTCCTTCAAAGCACAGCTCAAAAATATGACTGTCCCTTTCATAACAAGCCAGGTAGAAACCCCTTATGGATGTGTGTGTGTGCTGAGCGCCTTCCTCGCCAGCCGAATTTGACAAATACAAACAAGAACAATCACTGAGGTACATAAAATTCACGACAGCAAAATCCCCCACAGCAAGCTCTCAGGGCCGTGGAGAAACATCTTCCCTCTACACATATTTCTGATCTGGGGAGATGGGCAGTAACAGGAGTCTGCAGAGGAAACTTCCCAGTTCCCATGCAGGGACTTCTGTTTACAGGGCTTTCTGGCCAAGCCCAGACTGTGCTGGGAAAGAGAGGCGCAGATGTCCACTGTTATCTGAAAGTTTGGAAGCCATAAGCCTTCTGTCAACAAAGCATTATCTGGGGCAGATAATGCTGTGTGTGTGTGTGTGTGTGTGTGTGTGTGTGTGTGTGTGTGTGCGCATGAGTGGTCCACAGGTCTGAATCTTCCAGAACTCCCCAGGAAGAGCTGCTATCCCTTTACCCTGATATGCAGCAGGGCGGGTTGTACAGAGAAAGTGGGTATCTGCAATTCTGCCAGGTAACAAAAAGGCAGGGAAAACCCTGGTGTTCAGCAGTAATCAAAGCTCGGGTTGGCCATGACAGACCAGACTCCAAGGCACACAAGACCAAGGCCAGTCTCCCAGGACGCTGGCTCCTAGAGAGCATAGGGAAGGCTGGTGGCTCCACAAGTATGACACCTTCCCTGGCACACCCTTTCAGAGGCCCAGCAACACCATCAAGAGCCTTTGAAGACCCAAAGAAGCCATAATAAAATGAGGACAACTTAGAAAGATCACCTCCTTCCTCTCAAACGTGCCCATAGCTGAGGAAATGCTTGGCTGTCAAGGAACCTGGCAGAGGAGACTTCCAAGGCAAGACCATTTCGCTACCAAAACGTCCTCCTCATTCACTGGTGGGTTCTCCTGCAGCCAGGACGCCCAGGTGAAACAGCTCGTCCCTTCCCCTGTCCACCCCAGCACCAGCAACAGATGGGCCACATGCATTCTGTGTTACCTATCAGTGGGCCATCTCGGGTCCCACACCCCAGGCTCTTCTCAAGCAGTTGCACAAAGTCTGCCCGGACCCCAGGACACCCACGGTGGAACACGTCGCAGCAGGTATACTGCTCCCTGATCCTCTGGCCTCTCCAGCTTTCTTCGCTTTGCACCCAAATTCTCCAGAACCAAACCATTGCTCCTGCATTCCCACATTTATTTCAACAGGAGTCCCCACTGACAGCCTGCTGGGCTTGCCAAAGGAGTATGAGGACACTGTTAGTATGGACAAATAAACTTTTGGAAAACTAAGACAAATGTATTCACAGGGCCCCACACAGTCCAAATTCAAAAATCTGAGTGTTTCTATTGGTAAAGCATGGGAAGGGGAGAGCATCTGTTCTTACGAAGGCTTACAGTTCTAACCTCACATCATCCTGACTTCCGAGACCTGCCGTTTTGGGGGCACCTCCTAAACTACACCTCACGTGCTAACAAAGCCCTAGGAAAGCAAAGACGATTACAACGTTCCGCAGCACAAAGGGAGATGGCTGGCCTCGCTGAGACTAACCTGCACTTTTCTCTGGAACACTGAGGTTTAGGACACGATAGTTGTTTGTGTTTTCCCACTTAAACAAGGCGGCCCTTCAGGCACAACTCTCCAGGGTTTGGCTGTGTGTTCACTAGTTTTCTCTTTATTTATTCTTGAGATGCCAAAGGCATCCCAAAAGATAGGAAACAGGGAAAGTGGTCATCAGTCTTGCCTGGCTCGCTTTAGTTTAGAGTCACAGCGTAAACCGTTTTGTCTTTCCAGGAGAAACTTTGCTCTAGGAAATACATCTTCGAAGCAACGATGCACATTACACTCATTGCTATTTGGATGTAAAATATACACTCAATGCTAAGAATGCAGTTACTATATTTTTAAAGTTATTTAACAAATGGTAATTAGTTGTCACTCCTCTATCGCTAAAAATATAAATATCATTAAACTATTTTAACCCCTCTTGAAGAAAATATGTTAAGATGACAAAGACAAAAGGGAGGAGGAGGGAGAAAAAGAGGCTGGGAGAGAAAGGGAAGGATGCATTTTGATTATCCCCTCTTTTGTTTGCCATTTTGAATTTTACACATTTTGAAGTAAATATCCAATTAATTTAATTCAAAAAGAGCTGTTGTAAATGTGGGCACATACAACATTCACTGAGCCAGTGTGTAGTAAGTACCTTTTCCAGGTAAAGTGCTGTGTGGGTTACAGAGATCAGTGGTGTGGGCCCTTGCTCTTTGGAAGTCCTGACAGGGAATTTATAATTTATATATATAATTTATAATTTATAACCTCACACAGCCTCGAGTCTCTGGGCAGTAAATTCGTATATGCACATGTGTACATGCACACACACGCACACAGGTGTGAAACAGCAGATCACACACACCCTGGGTTTGGACACGTGTACCCACCAGGGTGAAGGAGGCAGGTTTAAGCTTCGTCTGTGTCAAAGGACCTGGAGCCTTGACGGAGACACAAGCCCAGTTTCACTCTTCTCGCCCTACCACACAGCAATGCGTGTTAAAGGTCTGCATGGAAACCACTTCCCCCATTCTGAAACTCGCAACTCCATATGAAAAAGACTGAGCGCCCTACCAGACTCGTGTTTCCAGACCGTGCTGTTTACGTTAACTAAACTCTGTTTAGACACTCTTGTTTATCTGGACCACACATAAGAGAACCAAAAAATTCCTGGATCTCACAGCCTAGCAGTTAGTCCACGTCATTTTCTCTCAACGAAGCAAAATTTCCTGAAAATTTCCCATTTCCCACACTGTGAGGAGCGAAGTTAGCCGGTGAGTGGGGACCCACTTGCACACCAAGCCATCGCGACCTGTCTTTGAGGAAAACCTGGCGTGTGTTTGCAGCCCCCTCGAGGCCACTCCTCAGGTCAGGCAGCCTTCTCGGAGCAGATCCGGAGGGTTGGGAGCTGCAGGGTCCCACAGGTGGGGACAAAGTCCCAACTACAATCCTTTGATGTGGACTCAGGTAACTACAGAGAGCACAAAAGCAAAAAGGCCAAGACTCAAGTTTCCCAGCTCTCCCCAGCAAACCCTTACTGCACACGCCTACCTCCAGTTTTTTAGTTTGAGTTGAAAATCATCACATTAAGATTCTTTGAGAAGTTTTTTTATTCAATCTCTAAGATTTTAAAATTGAGTTACATCACCTACCATGAAGTTCTGGTTCATTTCCACAAAGTTACTGAGGAAAGAACTTCCTATCAGTCTTTCCATTGGAAGAAGAGAAGTTTGAAAACCATGTAGCTGTCTCTAACTTAGACCAATTCCTAGACTTGTCTGCAAAGGCAAATTATAATTAAATAGTTTTCAGTTCTATAAGTAGGCTGCTTGTTTATTCTTACTAGACATCGATGGTTCAACAATTCCTGTACCCACATGTTACCTTCTTCCTAGTAACCCTGATGCCGGATGGAAGGTGGGTCTGTAAGGGGGTTGCAGACACAGAGATATGCGGGTGCCTTACACGCACACAGGGAAGAAAGCAGTCTAGCAATCTGAAAGAATCAAAAGGCCTCCACTCCCTGGTGGTTCCAAAATAAAAAAGATGCAGAGTTAGAAAACACACAGAACCATCAATTTCAATTTAAATATACATGAAATGGGAGGTGGGTTCTACAGAAAGGGTAAGAAAAACAAACCTCATTTAAAAACTTATAGTGGAAAGAGTAAAATGAGGACTATGTACACAATAGCTCAAAAAATAAAGTGCTGTTTCTTCTGACGACACAAAGTCAACATATACTTTTGCCTGCATGCTAAACAGCCGCAGCTGCTCTT
>PVJO010022439.1:0-28060 GCA_004026905.1 Hystrix cristata | reverse complement strand
TTTTTCCCTTTTCCCTTTCTTTCCCATTTCCCTTCCTTCTTTTCCCCTTCTAGTTCTCTCTCCCTAACTAAAACTAGATACACGTCTGTCACCATGTACTAAACTAAAATCGAAGTGGGTCAAAGATCTAAACATTAAAACAGAAACTAAATCTAGTGGAGAATAGAATAGGAAGAACTCTTGAAGCCATAGGGGTAGGAAAAAAAAAAATTATGAACAGAACCCAGACTGCACCAGAAATAATACAAAGAATCAGGGCTTGGGAACTTATCCTACTAAAAGGCTTTTGAACAGCAAAATAAATCATTAATAGAGCAAGACGAGAATCCCAACTAGGAAAAAAATCTTTGCCAGCTGCTCCTCAGATAAGGGTCTAACATCTAGAATATATAAAGAACTCAAAAAAATCAAACCCCCCAAATTTAAAGACCCTATCCAAAAATGGGCAAATGAAATGAATAAACACTTCTCAGATGAAGAAATAAAGATGGCAAATAAACATATGAAGAAATCTTCAACATCACTGGTCATTCAAGAGCTGCAAATCAAAACATCATTAAGATTCCATCTCACTCCAGAAAGAATAGCTATTATCAAGAAATCAACCAACAACAAGTGCTGGTGGGGCTGCAGGGGGAAAAAGGTATCCTTCTCCACTGTTGGTGGGAATGTAGACTAGTCCAACCACTATGGAAATCGGTATGGAGACTCCTCAAAAAACTAAATCTAGAGGTTCCATTTGACCCAGCTATTCCTCTGCTTGGTATCTTCCCAGAAGAATTAAAATCATCATACCACAGTGATATATGCACAACCATGTTCATAGCAACACAATTTGTAATAGCTAAGTCTTGGAAACAACCTAAATGCCCAACAACTAAGGAATGGCTAAAGAAGATGTGTTTTTTCTACACGATGGAGTACTACTCTGCCATGAAAAAAGATAAACTAGATTTATCTGTAGGTAAAAGTATGCACCTTGAGAACATAGTCTTAAGTGAAATAAATCAGTCACTCATGAGTACACGTCAAATTGTTTCTCTGATATAAGAAAACTAATTTGTTAAGTAGATACTGTCTTTTCTCCCAGGGAGTTGTGGTGGTGAGAGTAGCAGGAAATAATTACAGGGAGCCTCAGGGGATACTGTTTAGGGAGTGGGCCCAAGAATCTTCCCACCAGTGCCAAAGGAAAGGTCAAGTTTTGAACAGATGAGTAATAATGCTTTGGCTTCAGTCTTTGTTCTGCTAACTGGACTTTGTTGTGCAGGCTGTAAGAGTGTACGTTTGGAAATAGGAAAACCTCGTAGGAGGCCCTTCTGGTTTCAGGCAAGAGATATTAGTGTTGAATGTGTGAGAAAATTCAGATTTTTGATAAATTAATCAGACATAATGAGACATCAAAAACAGTTACTCTGTGGTTATTGTGATTATTTCTCAGAGCTTGGAGTCATGATAACAAACGTGTGTCTTATGTTACTTTGAACAAGAAAATTAATATATTGTTTATGCATTAAGTGACACTGCTGACCTTTCCTAAATAAATAATGTTATCATTTTTTGTCCAGTAGGCTTCAGAAAAATAGCTTTGTTTTATGAAATTTGTATTAATAGTTTTCATAGAAATTAAGAGGACTTTGCAGATGCTGCGTCATCCATCACAAATGTTACTTCCCTTCCTTATAGTTTAGCTCTTGGCTTAGGTAACACTTCAACTGAGAGTCTTTCCTGACTTCACACCCCATCATCGATGTCCCAGTGACCACTTTGTGTCCTCGTTTTCATCTCTCTTCTTGCCTGGCCTGACTCCAAAACTTTGCATTTCTTACTGATTTCAACTTCTAACTTCTCCTTAGCCGAGCAGCCATTTTCATGGAATTAGATTTCTTTTTCTGCTTCATTATACAGCTATTTGATTTACCAATTAATGATGCATGTTTATAGTTATTCACATATTAAAAGGGCATAGCTTCTCATAAAGTTACTGAACCTTAAACATTATCACAAATTCAAATGCCCTCCTCTGCTAAACTTCCATATATGAACCCTCTCTCAAGTAGAGAGGTTTACATTTCTTGCCTTCTGTGAGAGATGTGTAGCTGAAAGGGTAAAAGTATAGCGTCTGGCGTATACAAGCCCTCAATATGTTCTTTAACACTCATACTATTACTTAGTGATCACACTCATTATTTTTTATATGATCATTACAATGGATGTTACGTGGAACACTTTAAGCGATAAACATATTTGCTTCTTTCTTCTTTCTTCTCTCATTTTAAAGTTGATTAAATAATTTATATGAAAATTAGATGAATTAGATGGGTGCAGCTCAGAGCAGTACATATGCTAACATGGATGAGCCTATCACCAACATTTTTTGTAATTTAGTAATACATATATATTACTGCCTTTTGATGTTTTTGTCAATTGTTTCTAAATCCTTGCAATTTCTACTCTTATACCATCATATAATAGAACCATCATTGTTTTGACATATTATAGTATATCAGAGTTTTTATTTATGTATTGTTAATAATTGGCATTAAATTATTATTTTTTAATAAATGAAAAAGGCACATTCAATAATTCTAACTAATAAGGTGAAATGTTTTACCTTTATTGATAAGAAAGTGTTGGATATTGTTCCAAGTATCTTTTTGTTTTGTTTTCATATTTTTCATGTCAAGTAGTAAATGTATTGAGTTATTGTAAAAATACAGAACAAAGGAAGTAGAAATACGGGATGATAGAATTTAACTCAACACAAAAGAGACAGAAAGATTTTAGGTGCCCTTCTGAAAAGTACCCATCACAACTAAGGTTGATAGTGATATTTTAGTCTTTCAGGAAGAATGAGTGGTGCAAGGGAGGGGCTAGACATGGGGGTGGCACAGGAAATTTGGAACTCTAGCTTCTCAATTCAACTTCCTTGTGATACTCAGATTTTTAAAATCAAATTTTCTCTGTAGAACAATTAATTGATTTAAACCAAATCTTAGACAATAAAAGTAGGAATTTAAAAGTAGAAACAAGTTTATAAAGGAACGCCTTGGAATTCTCTTGTCTCATACCTAGTGAGCATAATAAAAAGCTACATTTGTCTGTTTCTTTCACTTCATGTTTATGTCAAATAAGAATATTCCCAGTGCCACTCCTTTCCTTTATTTCCCTCTTTCATAACCTTTCTCTTTATGCACCTACAAGAAGAACAATAATCTTGTTCCCTGAAGAAAAACAATTGTACCAGATTTAGGATGACTGAGAAGTTTGCAGCCAAAAAAAGCTACTCCAAGAGAAAGAAATACATGCTGATAAATGACAGATGAGTCAGATTATATTCCTCAGAGTCCTGAAATAGTTTCATCATTTGACTGTTTGCTTCTAAGAAGTTTATTTCAAACAAGAAGTTGCTCTGTTTTCTCCTGATTTTAATCACACTAATACACTAAGGGATTGCAAAGAGAAGTACTTAGGACGACTGATCCCTTCCCCATTGGGACAACACATGGCACCTAAACACTGTCCACGCTTAAGAGCAAATCCTGTCTCCAAGCTCGCTTACTGAGTGTCTGTTAAGGGACCAGGGAATTCTCCTGTTCTTAAGTGGTAAAGTAACAACTGAGGATGGAGCTCAGTGCCATCCCACTTGCATAGTATGCTGGAGACTCTGGGTTCCATCTACAGCACCATTACAAAAAAAAGAAACTTCAAATGTAAAGATAAAGTAACATAATAAACTAATATATGTTAATACCATAGACCCCTTTAGAAAATTTTCTATGGCCTTTCTTATTTCAAAACAATCTCTTGCATATTAGTAATTTTCTGTTTCTATAATTCCCTTTTTACTCAGAGATTATAATCACATATTACAGACGCATTAGGCTACAGCATGTCTTTTAATCTAACCTTTTATATTTTTAGAGTTGAATAGAACTAGAAAGAACTATTCTATAGTACTTAGATTCAATTATTTGTCTTGTAGATAACACTATGAATGAACCTACTTACTGAATGGTACTTCAGGAAATATCATTTTAAATTGGTTCCAGAACAAAAGTGTTTTTTTTTACTCTGTAACCTTTGCTTGTGTGTGTGTGTGTGTGTGTGTGTGTGTGTGTGGAGAGAGAGAGAGAGAGAAGCAGAGAGAAAGAGAGGCAGAGAGACAGACAGAAAGACAGACAGAGAGAGAGACAGAGATAGAAAGACATAGACAGAGAGATGGAGAAACAGCATCTTGGTGCATTCCAGCTGCTAAAATAAAAATACTATAGACTGGGGAGCAATAACAACAAAGTATATACATTTCTTACAGTTCTTAATGTTAGGGCATCAGTGTTGGCAGATTCAGTGTCTATTGAAGATTTCACTTCCTAGTTCATATACTCCTGTCTTCTTGCTGTGTCCTCTCATGGTGGAAGGGGAGAGGGAGCTCTCCCAGGTCTCTTTTAGAATGGCACGAAGCCCCATTCAGAAGGGCAGATCTCTTGACACATGAGGGTTCACCTACTAATTCAATCACAATGGGTTTAGTGTTTAGCATACAAATTTTTAAGGCACACATTCAGTCTAAAATAGACACTCTTAAGTGAAATAAATCAGACACGTGAATTAATGTTGCATTGTTTCTTTGGTAAGAGAAATCAAAGGTGTAAATAAAGATCAAAATGTATAATAGATATTGGGAAATAGGAAGAAAATGTTCAAAGAGGAAGAGGAACTAGGAAAATGGAAGGAGGAAAGGAAGGAAGGGAAAAGGAAAAGAAAAAGAGAAAAGATGGAAAAATGAAAACAAAACTGTTGTAAACAAGGAGGGGGAGAGGAATTGAAGGGAGAGAATGGGGAAGGATAAAAATCAAAATATATCGTGTACTAGTACAAAATCTCTATGATGAATGTGATAATTGTGTATATCTAAAATGTACCAATGAAATAAATTAATTTTGAAAAATAGAAAATTTAATTTCAGTAGGATAAAACTAAGGATATGGGTTTGGCTTGATGTGGCACATGCCTGTAATCCTGGCAATCTGGGAGGCTGAGGCTGAGAATTGCAATTTCAAGCACAGCCTGTAAATTTTAGTTACTTAGCAAGACCCAGTCTCAAAATAAGAAATCACACAGGGCTGATAATGCAGCTCAGTGCCAAGGCACTGGATCCAATCGCCAATACCCTGGTAGGTAGGTAGGTAGGTAAATAGGTAGATAGGAAAGAAAGAAAGAAAGAAAGAAAGAAAGAAAGAAAGAAAGAAAGAAAGAAAGAAAGAAAGAAAGAAAGAAAGAAAGAAAGAGAGAGAGAGAGAGAGAGAAAGAAAGAGAGAAAGAGAGAAAGAGAGAAAGAGAGAAAGAGAGAAAGAGAGAAAGAAAGACAGACTTGCATCAGAAAGGTAGTAGTACAAAACTTTGGTAGAACTCAGAAGCGCAATGACTCAAGCTTTACCAAATGAAATTAAAGTCTATTAAAGCAATTGAAGTGGTGAACTTAGAAAAGTACACGAATTTAGTGGAAATGAAAATATACTTTTGCAGGGCTTGGTGTTGCAGGCCTACAATCCCAGCCCCTGGGATGTTGAGGGAGCAGGATCTCTGTGAATTCATATTTTTTGTTTGTTTGGTTCTTTTGTTTTGTGTGCTGGGTATTGAACTCAGGCCTTGTGCTTGCTGACAAGCACTCTAACCACTGAGCTAAATCCCTCACCCTGTCCCTGTGAATTCAAAATGTCGAAAACCTGCATACTTCACCCAGTTAGCGTCCAAGAAAACTATCACATTTGAATTTCAAAAGTATATACTTTTAGAGAATACATTTTGTTACAGATAGAATTGTTTTGAATAAAAGATTGGTTAAAGACATCAAATTATAAAATGTAAGAATTTTAAAAAGTGATTCGCTGATTTATTTTGCCAAAAATTTGTCTTTTAATCTCCTCTAGCTTCAGTTGATAGCATTAGCTGTGTATTACAGCTTTACATCAAAATAGTTTCTGTGTTTTCATCTTTTCCATCTTCTTGCTCATAATATGCAATGTTACATTTTTCAGTAATGTATCTGTCTTTCTTTCAAACCTATAAATTCATTGGAGGTCATCGGGGTAATCAGCCATATCATATCTGTGGCTGAACCAAAACAAGAGAACATGAACCAAAACAAGAGTAACTTTTTAAATATGAATCTCAATTATTGTTGTCATATCATATAAATTAATATTCATGTGTGGAGAAATTTTTGTCTGTGGCAGATATTTGCCAAAATTTATTAGGTGAACTTTAAAGACCCTCCTGTACACAATGGACAATTTTGATATTTGTCAGGTATGTTCCATGACCATCACCTTCTGCAGAGTTTTCTAACTCTAAGCTATTTATATATAAAGTTTCATCATAATATTGTTGAAGATTTACTATTTTTAAATGGGGAGAGATGTCAGTGAAACCTCCTATTACAATTTTCTAGACCCATTCACCTTAGCTTGTTCTGGGCTACCGATTCTCAATTGTGATTTCCAGACCACTTCATCAGAACAATGGGTACTTAATAAAAATTCAGATCTTTATGCTTCACCATATAATATCTAGGGTGTGCACACAGCCATCCACAGTTTTAACAAGCCACTTGAGCAATTATTCAGGACCTAAAATCCTGGGTGCAACTGTTGTATGTCCTGGATTTCAGGAAATCAATTGAACATCTTTAAAAGGGCTTTGGTAGAACAAAACTGTTTTCATTAAGATAACGAACAATTCCTAACTGTATGTGGTCAATCATTATTTCAAAAGTTTTCTTTTGTTGGAAGATCAAAAATGTACTAAAATTATTCACCCCTGAGATTCATCTTCTGCACATATTTAGATATTTCCAACAGTAACAGCTCTTTACAATAAAATACAGATACTGAGATTTTGAATTTTACTATTCATTTTTATGGTATTATATAATGGAACACACACTGCTTGTAGAAATTTGAAATATTTCCCATAATGCCACCACTATTTGTTTGGAAATATGCTACATGAGACATTGCGCTCTTTCCCTGGGTCCCAGAGTGTAGGACTTCAGCCTCCGCAGTCATCAAATGGGGACTGATATCTATATGTGTACAGCATCAGGGAGTAAAAGTAATATTGTTTACTTATTCACCACAAAATTTATGGCTGACAACCTGCAACAAAGACAGATTAGCAAAAAGAAGTTAAACTTATTTGACCACTCTTACATGACAGGAGAGCTTTTAGAAATGAAGATACAAAGAACCAGAAAAAACTGGGTATTTTTATGGACATGCAGCACGGTGTGATTAGCGGATGGAAGCCTAGAACGGGATGAAAGGAAACTGGAGAGAATGTGGCGCGGTCTGTGTCTGGGCTCATCTCCAGGCCTCTGTGTGTTTCTTTCCTCTGGGTACAAGGTGGAGCTCTTCTGGGGTGTGGTGCAGTGTAGTTGAATCCGATAAACATGTTTATGGCTGCAGGGGCGGAGAGTGGGCACCTGTTAGAGAGCAACCTTTCTGGCTCCTTGGTTTTTCAGTTTTCTTCAGATTTAGCATACTCAGTCTGTCAAAGTGTCACATTTTGGGGTTTTCTGTTCAAAACCCCAATAAGTACCTAGAGGTCAGCATTCCTACTTCATCTCTAAAAGAATGATAAAAGCTTTCTGTAAAACTACAGTTTTCCTAGGAGCTCCATACATAAAACACATTGTAACTTTTGTAGTTTTCAGGTATTTATGAGGATAGTGAACCACCTGCTTTCTTAAGCATTTTATTATGTTGAATAATTTCTATTAATTTTGTTTTCATATGCTGTTGATAAATTCGTTTCATTTCTATAGAAAAAATAACTAAAAACAAGTTTACTAGATAATATGAAAATTTTACCTTTCATAAATACTACTGAATTACTTTTTCCATGCTACCAAGTTTTTTCCAAGGGTGGAAATTATCAACGAACTTTTAAAATTTTTTAAATTCTGTCAATTTAAAAGCTATATGTCATATTGCATAGTGATACCCATTTGATTTTTAATAATATTTAGCAAGTCTATTTTTTGATTTGTGTGTGTGTGTGCACATGTGTGTGTGTGTGTGTGTGTGTGTGTGTGTGATTTGGAGGACAATGACTATTCATTGGATAGTAAGACATCACTCTCAATAGGTGGGCATGAAATCTAAATCACAAAACTACTAAATCTCATCATTCTGCTATTACATAATTTGGCTCTTCCTGTTTTCTCTAATATGTCTGGAGTTTGGAGTGAGCAGGGAGGATTGAATTTCTTTAATTAGAACATTTCTGAAGAGAAAATCTTTTCTGTTTAAGAAGTTAGCAAGGATGAAAAGCAAAGTCTGAGTGTTTCATTATTGCTCCAGTTTGCTTTTTTCAAAATATCTGCCAGGTCATGCAAAATTTAGGATCTTGATAAAAATACAGACTACTGTAGACCATTTGAATTAGTATCACTGTGACATGGAGGCCAGAAATCAAAATTTTAACAATGCCTATAAGCAAGCTATGATTTGAGTATGCATACTTTGAGAAAAAAAAAGAGAACCAATTTGAGTGTAATTATTAAATTTTGCATTCAAGAACCAAATTGAAAAAAAAAATTAGAAATACCTGCTACAGATCACAATGTTTATGCAAAAGGAAAGCTATTAAGATGCATAATTTACAGAGGAAATATACATTAAGCCTGAAAATAATGATTTTGGATGTCCCTGTATAATTTTATTGGTAGCAATTGCAATGTTTAGATGAAATAGGAAAGTTCAACCTAAAACAGTTGTTTTGCTTGTTCTATGTAATCACTATAAACAAGCACAGCAGGTGGATTACTGAAACAATTGTGAGCCTGAGGAGGATAATTTTTAAAATAGAGAAGGCCATTTCCATGAAAACTACAAGATGTTAATAATTCTGGCACTTAACAATGAAAAGCCTGCACATTGAGTGTGACTGATTTCAGAGAACTGTTAGCATCTATTGACAAGTTTGAATGAAATTTTCTTTTCTTTTTCGATCCTGTGAAGGCGAAATGAGCCTCACTTTTTGTTTATCACAGTTACGCTGGGTCATCTTTAACACCAAGGGCAGTTCAGACCTTGTGGTTGGTGTCTTTAAACTTTTGTTCTTCTTTCGATGGATATTCGCAGTCATGGTGTGTGCTCTTTTGACTTTAGCCTGTAATAAAAACAAAGCAGTAGCATAATAGCCACTAAACCTCTATGTGAATAAATCACTATTTTAAAATACATTGTATTGTACCAAGAAGTAACAATTTAATTTGCATATCCTGGTGGCAGGACTGATAAAAATCAAGAAGCTGTTATGCTTCTCTGAAAGTCAAGACACCTAGAAGCTCAATGGACTCTGTCAAAAGAAGTTTTTGGCCTTTTTCTTTTTTTCTGTCTCGTGTGTGTGTGTGTGTGTGTGTGTCTGTGTGTGTGTGTGTGTGCGTGTGTGTGTGTGTGGTGCAAAGGATTGAGCTCAGGGCCTTGCACTTGCTAGGCAAACGCTCTAACCACTGAGCTAAATTCCCAAACCCATCAGCCTTTTTTTGATGCGACACTAAGGTTGATGTTACTAACAGTCCCGAAATATTCTTACGAATGTGGCAGATGACCTGTTTTTCATCATCCCTGAAGTTTTTTTTTTTTTTTTTGCAAAACAGCAATTAACACCACAGATTCTTTATCATTTCATTTGCTTAAATCTGTTCCCATTAGTAGTGTTTATTCTTAGTCTCTATAAAAGTAAAAAGGCAACAATTTAATTAGCAAAAATTTCCTCACGGTAAATAAAAGTAATGATTTTTCTTCACCATAAATAACTTTTGTTATCTGTAAAAACAAGTTCAGAAAGTAGATGGTCTATTATAGGGTGTGAGCAGCTCTGGGATGAGATCAAGTGGCTGATTTTCATGGATCCGGAAGCAAGGGAATTAAGCCAGCTTGGAACTGGCCTGATGCTTTTCAGACAGGACAAGATCGTATTAACGTAAGGTTCTGATTGAATTAGTAGGTTATTGCTTACAAAACACTTGAAAACAATATTTAAAAGAACTACAGAGCTGTATAGAACTTCAAATTTATTTTTAGCTATTTATTTTAGCGTGGGATTTCACCACTTAATAGCAATGTAGAAAATACTAAAGTCTTACCCTACATTCAACTTCTGTCTTTTCAAGGGTTCAGAAGAATTTGGAGAAGGAGAAAGATATTACTATCACCTGTAATATTCTTTTTGAAAAAAAATATTTTTGGAGAAAATGTATTTATAATTATTTTAAAAATCATTATAGAATGACTAAAGATTGAACATCCCTTCTCTGAAATGCTTGATACTATATGTTTGTATTGGGAAGAGTTTTGTGTTTTTGAATATCTGTGCTTAATTGGTTGAATATCCCTAATTTGAAAATATAAAACTTGAAATGCTCTAAAATTCAAAGATGTTGTACAATTACGTCCATACTCAAAAAGTTTCGGATATCAGTAGCTATCAGAATTTGCATTTTCAGATTAGGGATTCTTAACCTTCATCAATAAAACAAGCAATTATGAAAATGTGAGTTTCATGCATTAATGTTATAGAAAGTGAGCATCAAGTGTGGAACAAGGAAAACTGTTTGGCATTCATTTTTATATACATTTTATTGTAAAAACATTCCCAACTTTAAAATATTAGAAACTTTTAAGCAATTTAAGAAGAAAGCATTTTGTGAAACTAAACTTTGTTTAATGAGTAGATTGACAAGACTGAATTCAAAACTTAATAATTTGAATTTAATAATTTGGACACAATTATTAAATGACAAATTAGAAACCATGAGAACATTATTTTAGGATTAGTCCTTTTATGGTATTTTCATATAATGGTATAACCTCACTATTTAAAATGGTCATGCTGATTGTTTTTCATATATTGTTGTTTATAAGTTAAATGAGCCACGTGAGCAAATATTTGAAAGACTGTTGTTGTTTACTTTTTCTGCTTTTAATTTTTTTCCTGCATGATTCTAAACTGCAAGCAACATGCTTTTTAGAACTGAGGTTTATCATCAAACATACCCTTTCTAATGTTAACTTTGCCCCTTACCTGTTGAAACCGGCACAGGCTATTTGATTTGCCGGAATTTCATTTTACTGGTGAGTGAAATATAGATAGTAATGTCCAATATTGAATGATATCATGACTGAAAGTAACAAATATGTAGCTCTTTATTTTCTTAGCAGAATATATATGTATAGGTCCATTTTTTCCTAAGGAATGACATTAATATTTACTCACCTATTTCTTTTTACTTTTAAATTACCATTATTTAAAATATATAATATATTATATAATATATATTATATTATATACGTATATTATATTATATATTATATTATATAGCATATATATATATATATATATATATATATATATATATATATATATATATATATGTATGTTACATACTCATACTGGACAGTCTCGGTATAGTGCCACATTGCTACCTGAGCTTTTCTGCTGCTTTTGTTCACTAATAAAGACATCGTTCCTCATGATTGAATTGTATGTGTATATATATATAAAAATATATATACATATATTTATATTTATATGGCTTACATAGTAATATTGGACGGTTCTGGTATAGTCTCACAATTTAACTGAAAGAAAATAAAAAGTAGTTTACCATAATATAAGAATGAAAAGATTACATGGGAATCCTTGGTTAAGAAAGAAGAAACAAAGTAGCAAATAACCCCAGAAGGCAGGACAGTCCTGTTGGTCTCCAGCCTTGGCCAGTTATCACTCTCTGCAGCAGCGTTCAGCACCACTAATAGCCAATAACTATGTGACTGAAGACATAGATTCATGCATTTTTCTATGAATGCGTTGTGCGTACTGTGTATGTGATGCTGACAAGGCGTTTTAAGTGCATAGTCTTATATGATTAAGGAAATGTTATATAGCCTTGAGGAAACTGCTTACAATCTGGACATATTGAAATAGGCCATATACAGAAATGTTATTAAATGTATACTAAAGTGGAAAATTAAGAGGTGGCTTACTTTATTTCATGTGCATCATATCTTTTCCTTTAGCAAGGGAAATACTGATAATAACCTAGAATATTAATACAATTTAAACATAAAAGATTTTTTGGGTGAAAGGCTTCACTCAAGATGTTTTAAGTATTTATGTCAGGACACCCCCCACAAAAAAAGAAGAATGCTTATGTGTTTGTAGTTTAAGTGGAAGCATGCATTCTCTTTAGATTTTAAAACTGACTGACCCAAGCACACAGCCTGCTTTTTTTTTTAATAAAAATGAAATATTACACTGATTTGATGGGCTAAATGTGCCTGTACTTATCCGTTTCATTTTAAAAAGTTATTTCATGTGAAACAACTTCTAACCTGTGCATCATTAAGCACACATCATTTTTAAAGTAAATTTCTTAAGGTAGACGTACATAATGAAAGGAAACATACATTGTACTTTGACTTGTGTGGTCTCTAGAAGTTTGTATTAGTTTTTACTTTAATACAACGTTGAATTTTAGTCTTTCAAAACATATACTGACTTTTATATTCAATCCAATGTCTAAATATTCCAATTAATATGTAACTTTGAAGCATAGCCTTCATTTTTCAAGATTAAAATCAAAGTACAAATGAAGGAATGACAAGAGAAAAACTCTCATTTTTTTCATATCAAGTGAAAGAAACCTCTAGCAGCCATGAGATTTTACAATTTTTATTTCAATTATTCAAGTCAGAGTTACCACATTTTCGAAGTACTGGTGGGGCTAAGCAGTATCTATGAGTGGAATTTTTGAAGTTACAAATCAATCTTGGGTTAAAATTGTACTAGTATTTCCTAAACCACACTATTAAGGGGTCATTAATGGAATCTTGCGTGAGGATGTGATTAATCTGCTTCCAAATTCCATTCTATCTCATTCAATTTTATTGGAGTCAAAATTCAGTTAATGTCTGAAACTAGATTTTAATTTTAGTCAATTGAAAAAAAAGTTTTGTTTAATTGAAAGATAAGTACTTTTTATATATTATTTTAAACTTAGACAAATAAAAAAAAATATTTTGGCAAAGTGAATATTGCTAAACTCTTGGATTGTGCTCTTTTAAAAAAAAGTTCAGCTGGGGATTTAGCTCAGTGGTTAGTGCTTGCCTTGCAAGCACAAGGCCCTGAGTTCGATCCCCAGCACCAAAAAAAAAAAGTTCAGTCATGGCCGGTGGGATCGGGAGAACACTTGCCTCATTCTCTTTTCATTCTGATCTGTCACCATTTAATAGCCTTACAATAGAAGGAGGATCAAATACATGATTAACATCATATAAACATATTTCATCCAGTTTCCTGACAAGATACCAAATCCTCTGAGTTTTATGTGAGATGTAATCCCAAGATTCAATGTCAGCATGATTCCCCCATGACAGTTTACATATTTATCATTCTCTCTTAAATCAAGTAATCCCTTAGGTTCATTCAAATTCCATTTCTAAAGATACACATATAATATCCATCTATTGATATATTATCTAGTTGGTTTCCTATCTGCTCACCTATTTATCATTTTTCTTTGCACAATATATATTACATATACACAAAATACATATTTTTCCCCTCTACATACCCCTGGGGATTGTTGAAATGTGCATTGTTTTATCTCATAGTTCTTTAATGAAACACATAAAAACATATGCAAGGTCAACAAGTTTAGGGACATCTGAAACTGGAAAAAATATGAAGAGGAAAGACATTTATTTTGCTTAGTAGAATGGAGTCTCAGTAGGCTACGGTTCTTGTAAGTAAAATTGATTTTGTTCACAATGTGATTTTAATCTAGTTTAGCGGAATCATATCCTACAAGGAACAGATATTTAATTTAGTACATTATGATGAAAAGACTTCAGTTCAGAGAAGTTGAATGCACTTGATATGATAAAAGCACTAACTATTAGAGTTTTAAAAATAGTTTTTCCTTGTTATCCTATTACTATTTAAATAATTTCTTGGATTTGTAATATTTATATTATATCTAGAAAATATTATAGGCTCTTGTGCTGATATTTAATCAGCTTGTCTATATAAAATAATAATTGAGAGAATAAATAGCATTTAAAATATCTACCCAAGTTGAGATTTTTGTTTGTTTGTTTTGTTTTCTTTTTTTTTTTTTCTGATCTAGAGATTTTTCAGAGAAACCACTTGTCATAGAATGAGTTGGAGCTGTCTAGTTACAGCCTACAACTGTAAACAAGGGTCTATGGAAACCAATCTCCTGTAATTTTCCAGTCTACTGTTTTCCAATATCAAGGAGTTAGAGTACATGGCAATTTTGAAGATGCAGCTCAGCAGAGGTCTCTAGCATTTTAACAGTTGGGACCAGATGGGATTATTTTCTGAGGTTAACACCCAGGCCAGGGGCACTATCCAGGCCAAGAAAAGAAGCAAAGTGGGAATTCAGCAGGTGGAATATCCAAAATCTTTTCCTATTTCATAATTTATACAAATAATTCTTTTTTTCTCCATTTTCCTTATAGGTTAGGGTTTCGATAGTATGTAAATAGTATACCAATTGATCATATTCTGTATAGCCCTACATTTCTTATATATTTTGGTGTTGTAATAAATACCAAGACCATATACTGTGTGTATATTTGTATGTAAAGTTGCTTTTCCTTTTCCGTAAATAGTTAAAACCATCTTTCAACTCTATGCTCTTAATTTGGTTCCCATTTTTGTCATATAAGACTATGCACACAGTGAATATTATGTTTTTGTTTTTAAAATGAAGAATTAAAAATTATATGAGACTGGATGGGCAAATTAGCAATTTGGCATGTAGGGAAGGTGATCATCGTCAGACAGTACTAGCTTTTCTGCTTTGAAAAGGATAGTAAATGCTACAAGCCTCAGTTCATTTAGTAAGCTAAATGGAACCGTAAGATCTACTTGCAAGCAGTACTGAGGATATTAACGTCATATAAAGTGGATGAAGTCCTTCCCCAAACTCAGGCCCTAGTTGGGCCTTAATAAATGGTAGCTGCTGTGTCTGATATTTGTGCTTCCTGCCTCCCTTGTGATTAGATGGTCCTTTTACGAATAGTACACAGTGAATTCTAGGTAGAAGGGAGGTTTATCCTGCAGAACTGGACCATGTTACTGCTTGTGGGAATTTGTCTAGAATTTTATATTTTCCTATGTTGTGGCAACCAACAATGTTACAGGTAATGCTTGAGCTATCAGCTGAGATCTCAAACTGCATACAATAGAGAATAGAGCCTATAGCTGGCCTGTGATGGATAGCTTGTAATATAAATATTGAATACACCTGTTTTTTTTTTTTTTTCTTTTTTAACTCAGTAGGTATTTAGGGCTATTTACTGGAGCGAAATCTTGTCTATCTTGATTTACATAACTTTATGTAGATGTAGAGTAGTAATATGAAGATAATTCTACTCTTTTGCCTCTATATACCCTTTCTACCTTTTAACAGTGAATTCTGTCTGCATTAGGAAACTTTCATGCACATTTTCCTGATTACTTCTCTTTTAAAAAGAAAGGTGATGAACACTGTACATTCTTTTGTTCTCAATTATATTAGGAAAGACTCATCGATATCATGTTTTTAATTTAAAACCTGAGGCATGTTTTGTTAATGTTTCCTCGGTTGTCTTAGGATGTGAATTCATTCCCAATACTTGTCATTTCAGAATAATTCTGAATTCACTAGATTTCTATAGGAAATATATCTGCGTACAATATTGCAAGTAAAAATAAAGAGGAACGGTGGTTGAAGAGCACTGCTCCAGATGTTGTACAGAATATGCAATTGTTCTTATTTCCTGATGATTATCTTTTCTTTCCTTTTCAACATATATCTGCCTCTGCAAATGTGAGCTAACAATATACAATGTGCAACACGCAGTCGTACAGCGGAATGGCAGGAGATGTGCTTGCCTTTTATATTGTCTAAGATGGTTAACATTGTGAAAGGAATCTTGCGCTCTCGGCAAATTTCTCTCATACCACTCTTGGGAACTGCAAAAGAGGCTTTTCTTTTGTCAGATGACTCAGGAGCACGCTTGCGCTCATTCGGATGAACACTGGGATTTTTGCCGCAGTATGTCGAGGGATCTGAAACGCAGGTCACATGCTCGAATGGGTTGTTTTTCTGTTTTTTAACCTATCTATCTAATCACTCCAATTTCTTGTCTGTGTTTCACTATCTATTTGGGACAAATGAGATTGATGGTGGTACCTTGGTTTCCTGTCACTCGGGGCCGGGTGAAGCAGGGTGAGACGCATCGCCCAGCTGAATCGAGGGCGCAGTCCGTGGGCCTCAGCTTATCAGTAATCGCTGACTTCCACCAGCTGGAACTGCTAGAAGGCTTCGCTCCGTCTCCCGCGCCCTCCTCCGGGTTCAGGAGTAATGAGAATTCCCCGCCGTCACTGTCCGCGAGGAGTCCTGGACCGAGATTACATCAGTTCATTTAGCTGGAGCTTTTCAGGCGCTCCTTGGCAGGAATTGATTTCCTTATTTTGGTCCCTTTGCTTTCGGATTCTACCCAAAAGACAAATTCAAGGAAGCGAATTCTGCCCTTACAAGGTCTGTTGCAGATAATTACCTGAAAATGTTCGAGAACGTAAGGCAGTAGGGAGGTTGTCTTTCTTTATCTGTAAACCCACTAAGAACATGTCTATATCACACTTTTAAAAAGTGCCTTTCTTCTCCAGAGTGGAGGAGTAAGAGACGTGCAAACACTGAGGATAATGGATTTGCCTTTCAAAGAGAGTTATTAGAAATATTTAAGAGACTAAAAGTCCTGAATTGTATGACACAATAGTAAATAAAATCTACCTATGTATATTCTCACATTCAAATATGTATATATACGGATCATGTAATTTAAATCCAATCCTTTCTTCATCAGTCATGATGTCTTTTCCAGTAATATTCTTGCCAGTTTTCATACTCCAGCTTCACTGCATTACAGCAGAACAATCATTTCACAAGAACAGTAGGTAGCCAGGGGTGGTGGCACATGCCTTAATCCCAGCACTCCAGAGGCTGAGGCAGGAGGATTGCCCAAGTTCTATGCCAGCCTGGGCTACAGAGTGAGTCCAAAGCCACTCTGAATTACAGAATGAGACACTGTCTCAAAAAACAAACAGACAAGAATGGTGTATACATTTATAGATACAAAATATGATAAAAACATTGTTGCTGCTCTCAAAGACCTCACAGTTTGTGAGAGACAGTCAAAGGAACAGAAAATTACTTTCTGATAACTTCTGTGGTTGAAAGAAGCCCAGAGTATGATGAAGACTCTCTGGATTTCATAAAGTAGGGCAATGAAAACAGGAAAAGAGCTGGGGGTAAAAAGCACTTTTTGGAAGGGGTAGGTTTAACTTTTTGTTTTACTGTGTCTAAACAACACCAATTTTTTTTTTTCATATTTAACCTGACATCATCTAACTGTAAACAACTATAAAAACAGCAATTAAAATATGAAAAGTCACAACTTGTCTGCTATGTAAAATATAGCTTTATTTGGTTCTTTATAATAATTTAAAAAGTAAGACAAACCAGACCTTAGCTGCCAAACCAAATGTTCTTAATTTCTTCCCAAGGATATTATGAGGGTCCCAGATGTGGAGGATGCTAGGTTTAAATGACTTCAATGGAATCCTTTTAACAGAACACATCACAGAAAATTTAAACACAGTCTCGTGCCACTTAACTACAAAGATACCTTTCGGCAAATGACTCATTAGGCGATTTTGGTTTTGTGGAGCATTGTAGAATGCACTTACGAAAACGTAGACAGCAGAGCCTAGAATACTCCTGAACTACATGGTAGCCCCTGTTAGTGCTCTGTTGCAAATCCGAACACCACGGTGCTGTATTCGATAGTGTGGGTAACTGTAACATGAAGATAACATGACGAGCCCTCGGCCTTTCATGTGCTGGGATTACAGGCACACGCCACCACACCGGGCTACTTCATAAACTTTTGACTCTAATCATACCACTTAGTTTACAGCCCAAACTCACTGTACAAACTATGCAAATGCAAATGTATTTTCTTTCTTTATATCCTTTATCTGTATTTCCTATTTTTAATTTGCCTTTTAAAATGTTTTGGTTAACAATTAGGACACAAACACAGATATTTGTCTACACCTACGTGGGATTTTTCAGTGTCACTGTGGTGCACTTTGCCATCTCCTGTGGTAACAATGTCTACTTCTGGACTAGCTCCTGAAAGTCCTGCCTGAGTCCACTTTATATTTAACATTATTTTTTATAAGTAAGAGGAATACACGCTGAAATAACAAGAGCAGACATAGTGTAGTAAATGCACACATCAGTAGTAGCCCTTTATTATCATTCTGAAGTATTGAGTACTATACTTAAGTGTATGTGCTATGTATTTGTTTACACAACTGGCAGTGCAGTATGTTTCTTTATACCAACATCATCACAAACATATGAACGGTACATTGTACCATGTCACTATGATGGCTGGAACTTCAGGAGGTGATAAGAATATTTTGGCTCCAGTATAATCTGATGGGCCCACTCTCCGACCTGTGGCTCATCGTTGACCAAATCATTGTTATGTGGTGCTCAGCTGCACTTAGGTCTATGAGGAGCTGTGGAAGGGAAATCTAATCCCTTTGCCCTGGAATAGAAGGAACAGGTCTGTATATATCACTTTTGATATTCTATTTGGTTTTCAGCCTGTAAATGTTGCTTCACAGTGATTCATGGATAATAATTTAGGGCGAGAAGAGGAAATAGAAGCTAAAGGACTGATTTAAATGCAATCATATTCCTATTATACAGTGATAATTGTCGGAATTGTGGTGTTGGCAGTGAGAATGGAAGTGGAGAGATTGATAAAAGAATCATTTTAAAACAACGCAAAAAACATAGCTAGGTATTAGGGAGTTATTAGGTTTGACAGACAGGTGAGAAAGGAATGGAAAGTATTTATCTGTGAAGTGTCATGACACAGCGAAATTTAAAACATGAAACAAAAAATAACAAGTGTATATGGTCGAAAAGGTCCTAGATTTGGGGCTGGGGATTTAGCTCAGTGATTAGAGTGCTTGCCTTGTAAGCACAAGGGCCTGAGTTCGATCCCTGGCACCGCAAAAAAAAAAAAAAAAGAAAAGGTCCTAGATTAGAAGCTGAGATCTTTACCTCTAAGATATGAGAGCTTGAAGAAATTACCCAACTTTTCAGGACTTCCATTTCCTCCTGGGTAAAGTGAGAGTAAAAATACATAAAGAACAGCACCGCTGTAAAAATGATATGAACAAAGCAGTGGAAAGGCTAACCATGGCTGATCGCCTTTGCTCCCGCGGAATGCCAAGGAGCCCTCAGTACTTCGTTAGCTGACCCTGCGCAATTCTTCCAGCAATCCATTGAGATGTTTGCCTCCTTTTATGACTTAATAATAGAGAAAGTCAAGTGATACAAGCAACCTGCCTAGAGTCACACTGGGAATAAATAGCACAATTGGAATTCATATCCAGGTCTCTGACTTCAGGGCTGCATTCTTTCCTCTACGGCTTGCTCTCAATAAATAGTGTTTGTCCTCTTCACAAACAGTGTTTATTATGCTTTTTGAGCATACAATGAAAGTGGTGGGCCCTCATCCCAGAAGAAAAACAAAACAAAAACAAAAGGACATCAAAACATCGATACAAAAATGTTAGTGTTATGAATGCTCTTAAGGGAGGCAAGACAATGAGGGGCTTTGATGGTAATTGCTATAAAATTGAAAACAACATCCACTGGAAAAACCAACGCAACAATAAAAATAAATGTACCCTTCATTCGAAACTAAGATTCACTACTGAGATTCCTATGTTACTGTTTGATTAGGCAAATATTTGGTGGATTCATTTACATCTTGAGAGAGGCTCATGTTTAGACTCTCGTGGGCCTGGACTCTTTCAAGACGGCTCTGTGAGTACCCTCCTTATCTATCTCAAGTCCCTGCTTAAATGTCAGGCCAGCTCGACTGCTTCATGTGCCATCCCCTGCACAGCACACTGTATCCCGCAGCCTCTGGTGTTATTCTTCCTAATACTCAGAATTATTTGACAGTAAATTCTGCTTTTTTGCAACTTTTTCCTTTATCTCCCCAGGAGAAAGGAGCATGTAGAAAGAACAGTGGTACACAGCAAGCAGCTAATGTCAATTGCAGAAGTGAACGAAAGAGTTCTAGCAGGATAAGTAGACCAGGAGGAGAGTGTGTTTGCTGCTTTGCGTAAAGGTGAGAAGAAGGGAAAGACAGGGCAGAATTATGGCAGAACTTTTGGTTCAGGGTATTTGAGTGACCCTGCAACAGTTCAGATTTCCTGGGCAACAACTGTGTAAGAAAAGGAAGAAAGAAGCAGCATGAAATTAAGTGCAGTTGTAATACCTTCATTTACAGTGTGGTTGTTTAGTAAAATGCCCCTTAGACACTTTTTACTCAAGAAATGTTACCAGACACTTCTTTTAAAAGGTACACCTAAAAAGAAGTATATTATGTGTGCTTACAATGATTAGAGAGCTCACATACTTGTGCAGGTTAGCTGTATCTAGTTAGCTTCCGGATGTGGGTTTCTCTGTCCCCGGTGACACCTTCATCTCTAGCTGAAAGCCCTTTCCAAGGGTGTGCTAATGTACAGGGAACTATTAATACAATTATTTGTTACTGTTTGAGGGGCAGAGGTGAACCAGTTAGACAGCATTTCTATTTAACATTGCTCATAGGCATGCTGTTATTGTCATTTTAGGTTACCATGTTCTTCAAAGCATAAAAGTCTGTTTGCTCTCATTTACAGTGATATTTCTGTGGTGGGAGGAAAGTATGCTTAGTTGCAAGTTCAATTACAGCTCCTGGTTTATCAGTGGCAGTGTCCTAGACAGGACCACGGCCCTGATGAAGGCAAAGCAGTGAAAAATGAGGATCATGCGGAGCATAATGGAAACTTCAAATGAGACTGGGTTTAAATTCACAGCTGGGACTTGTGCACTTGGCACAAAAGAACATAAGGTCAGTATAGTAAGATAAGGGGTGTTCAATCATATCTTGCAGAGACTGGTTTTGTAGCTCTTGTTTAAATGCCTAGAACTTTTTCTTGGATGATTTATAGTTCAGATTCGAGTGTGTATGTGTATACATATAGATACACAGGTAGGTGTACACTGCAGCTTGATTTACGCAATGAGAGATACAAATTGTGAAATCATAAAAATTCCTTTCCCAATAACATAGCAGTCTGTTACAATGTTTTAGTAAAAGGAGAAACTATCAGGTAATGTAAATTTAAAGACTTACACATGATGTTTTCTTATGAATTTAAAAATGTTATTGTTTCAGCATGTTGCTATGTCAATCGAATATAAAATGCAAACATGTAAGAAAAATTAAAATTTTGGAGTGATCAAACTCAGGGACTTGTACTTGCTAGGCAAGTGCTCTCCCATTGAGCTAAATCCCCAAACTCCTAAGATTCAGTTTTTTAATTCTTATTTAGACATTTGTAATTACAGAGTTTCAGAGAATAACACTGAGTCAGAAAAACATCAGCAGCATGAAATTGTAGACAAGGCAAAGACAGAGGGCAGGAAGGGAAAGCACCACATTTTATTGATGGTCTTATTAAATACCAGGTAATAGTGACTGACCTTTGTTTTGTGGTTGTACTATATAAAACTAAGTGTTGTCTTTATTTTTAGAGGGAAGAAAGTGAATTTCTGAGTCACTGCATAATTGGATAACGGTCAAATTGGTAATCATTTATAGAAACATCATTCAAACATAGATCTTTGTTAATTCACACTTGGACATTTGATCTTATCCACTTTTTTTCAACAACATTTTCCTCAGAGTAATGTCATTCTTGTGTTTAGATTTTTTTCATAATGCATAATTTGCAAATGATTACCAAAGGGTTGTCAAAGAGTAAGCTTAATTTAATGCTGAGGATGAAAGAAAATCTCCCAGCCACAGAAAATACCTAGCTAGTAGGTCTAGTTTAAGTACATTTCATCTCATATAGCCAACGGTGGTGCTGATGATCTGTGACCTGTTGGTTGAACATTTTGATTATTTCTAAGAGTTATCATGCTGAGAATTTCATTCACAGTCATTTCCCGAGATCAGTTGCCAACGGTTAAAGTTGCTTTGGATCTAAGAAAGAGATTAATTAAAAAATAACTGTGCTTCCCTTTGGATTTCTGTCATTTATTCACTCATTCATTTAACAAGTATATAAAGTTATGATTTGTATAGACAGTGGGCCAAACTCTGGCCTGATCCTTTTAGATCCTGAACACATCTATAAGTTTGTGAACATAAATTTTCAGGCAGGTAATGTGAAGAAGAGAAGCGGGAGTGGGCTGTATTTGTAATTACTGAAAAGATATATGCCACATGTAACAGGGTATAGCTGTTATTAAAACTTGCCAATTGTCATCGTGTACTGACATAGCACAGTATTGCCTGAAATATAATTTTTAAGAGAAGACAGATATCCTATATTTTTATTTGAAATCATTCATTTAAAATATTGCTAGTTTGTTGTTGTCATGTTTGTTGTTTAACTATTTGCAGAAAAGACACATTTAGCATAAAGTTTAACATGTTGAAATGCATCATCTATAGATGTTATTTTGTTTAGTATGTTTTCCACTATCACATACTTAGATACTACAATCATCTCTGCATGAACATTTTAGGAGGCAATATATGTTACTCATACTGTTGGTTTAGTAAGTAGCGAAATTTAATCATTCAACAAGCAGCTGATGATGACCAGTAAGCAGCCACCTGTGACCAAAGTGGGAAGGAAATTTTTGCAAGCACCTAGTACGTCATGAGCGTTTTGTGCAAAGAGTGCCGCTCAATGACACAAGTCAGTATGGTTGGCATAATTCATTTCATAAATGAAGAAAGATAATACCTTGGTTACTTTTCTTACCGCTGAGACAAAATGCCCAGCACCCCAGATGAAAGGAGGAAAGTTTTATCTGGTTCACAGTTTGTAGAGGGTTCTGTCCATAGTTAGGTGGCTCCAAGGCGGGTGACGTGGCAGAGGGATCACGGGGAAGGAACAGTTTGTGCCAGGCAGCAGGCTGCAAAGCTGTGAAGCAGCAGGCAGCATCCCTCTTTCTGCCCCTTCCATCTTATTCTGGCTCCCCACCCTTAGGGCAGGTAGCACTCACACCCCGGGCGGGCAGCCTTAATCCTACCATCGCAACATGAAGCAATCCCGCCATCACATAGCCTAGATCCAGTCACTTCTGAAAAGCCCCACCTGTGACTTCATGAGGCTCTGAGGGGACATCTAGATATAAGCCATAATAGATAACATAATTAAATACAGCCTATGGAGGTATATTATAAAATATGTACCTGTTCAAAGTAACTGTAATCCTCAAATCGTAGCTGTTTCAATGATATTCTTATAAGACTTGCGGCAAGATGTTTAACCTTGCTGATCATCAATGCTTTTATATGTACAAGGAACATAATGATGAAAACCTTACAGATAATCTGTGGGATTTATTTGAAAAAAATACGCATCGTACCCTGTGAAGAGTGTGTGATCCCCCGATGCTGAATGCATTTAGTAGCACAGCTATGATTTTAGGTTTGGAGTCAGAGTCTGTCTTCTGTACCCTCCCGCTGCAAAGAGGTTGCGGTGTTAATGATGTTGAATTCTAGGCAAACAGAGACGGTATTGTTTTCCTTCCACGCGTTTGGTTATTTCTAAGTAACCATGCGGGTAGGTCGGACAGGAGCCTTCACTAAAGGTTGTGCTTCCCCATGAGTGCAGAATCAGCATTAGCACCTCTTCTGTGCTTCTACAAACCAGATCCACGTGGCCCGGTGCCCTGTTAACTCCATTCAGCAATGAATCAGTCACTGGTCTGAGGAAATCAGGTTTTGAATCATGGATTTCAATCTGGAGAACACAGATCTAGAGTCATGGGTAGCTTTTTAAAGCTGTATGAATCCTTTTTTTTTTTTTTTTTTTTTTTTTTTTTTTTTTTTTTTTTTTTTTTTTTTTTTTTTCTTTTTATGTTTGATTTCTTTTTTTTTTTTAATTTTCTTTTAATGGTACATTTTGGATATACATAATGATAACATTCATCATAGTGAATTTGTACCTGTATGTGATAGAGGAGGGGAATGGGAAAAAAGAAGCAATAAGCTACATGAATTCTTAAACCTTAAGACCCACATCAAATAGTTGTGTCCTGAGTTAAGAACTATTCAGCTTCAAATAAGTCAATGTTCAAAGAGACAGAATATCTATTGCATAGAAGTGATTTATATCTTATTAAGTAAAAGTCTATATAGTCACAAATCTAAGCATATATGACAAATAAATTAGTGTGACCGTTAAGAGGACTGTTGAATTGACTGGCATGAGAACCAGGAGATTAGTAGAGCACACTTCTGGGTGCATCTGAATGGGTCCTAGAGACCTGACTGGGTACTATGTCTCCTCCCTGGCCACTTTCTCTGGGGCACTGTCCCCTGCTCTGCTTCCCAGCTTCTATGAACTAAGCAGCTTTGGTTCGCCCCTCCCTTCTGCCATTATGTTTATTCAGCCTTGGAACCAAGCAACCATGGAATAATGAATCTACTAAGACCATGAGCCAAATTAATATAATTACACATATCCTCTTTTAAATTGTGTATGTTGGGTACTCTGTGCCAGCAACAGAAAATTTGGCTAATACAGGTAGTAATATAGTTACAGAATGAAGATCATTCATCTTTGCGGTCCAAATTTCTTACACTAAGTATGTAAAATTGTGTTTCTGTTATCAGTTCTGTCTTAAGAGATAGAATCTGTTTTTCTTGTATTTGTGATAATGTAGTAGGTGATGAAGATGAGGAGTGTGAAAGCATTCACTGACACCAGGTACGAGGACCTATACTCAGTGCTTTACTTGCGGCTGCCACAACACCCATAACTAAGGTGCCATCTTTATCCTCATTAAACAGAGAAAGAAATGAATGGAGGAAGACGTTAATCTGTCCAGGTTTATGTACTACTACAGAGCCATTGGTTATATCTAGGCCTTGAGAAATCAGAACAAGTTTATCTCCTATGAAGAGCAAAGAATATAAGAGGGTAGGAGTCTTACTTTAATGATTCCCCAGAGACATACTGGCATCATGAAAGTGTCTATATCTGTAATAATTTTAAGCCTCTGTCCTCTTTGTAGATATAATTAATAATTCAATATGCATTTTATTGGGAAAAGGCAGTCAAACTGAGAAATATAGAAATAGACAGTTATATACAGATAGATAGTATCTGATCAGCTAGCTAAATAGAAAAGACCATGGATTAGATCCGGGAATAAAATCAAATTATATTAATTAAAATTTCAGTAGTATTTTTTATGTGTCATCTGTTCTTCTAAAAATAATAATTATTCATCTCCTAAATAAGTAAATTGCAACTCCGACCTCATTTAGTATATTAATCATTTATAAGAATTGGTAAGACCTCCATTCCCACCAACAGTGCAGGAGGGTTCCTTTTTCCCCGCAGCCCCGCCAGCACTTGTTATTGGTTGATTTCTTGATAATAGCTATTCTTTCTGGAGTGAGATGGTATCTTAGCGTTGTTTTGATCTGCATCTCTTGAATGACCAATGATGTTGAACATTTTTTCATATATTTATTTGCTATTTTTATTTCTTCATCTGAGAAATGTTTATTCATTTCAGATGCCCATTTTTGGATAGGGTCTTTAAATTTGGGGGGTTTGATCTTTTTGAGTTCTTTATATATTCTGGATATTAGACCTTTGTCTGAGGGACAGCTGGCAAAAATTTTCTCCCAGTTTGTGATTTTTCGCCCTACTCTATCAGTAATTTCTTTTGCCGTGCAAAAGCCTCTTAATAGGATGTGGTCCCAAGCATCAATTCTTTGACTTGTTTCCCGTGCAGTCTGAGTTTTATTCATAAATTTTTTTCCAACCCCTATGTCTTCGAAAGTCCAACCACTGTGGAAATCAGTGTGGAGATTCCTCAGAAAACTACAACTAAGTGTTCCATTTGACCCAGCTATTCTTCTGCTGGGTATCTTCCCAGAAGAATTAAAATCATCATATCACAGTGATATATGCACAACCATGTTCATAGCAGCACAATTTGTAATAGCTAAGTCTTGGAAACAACCTAAATGCCCGACAACTGATGAATGCCTAAAGAAAATGTGGTTTTTCTACACAATGGAGTGCTACACCACCATAAAAAAGGATAAACTAGAGTCATTTGTATGTAAATGGATGTTCCTTGAGAACATACTATTAAGTGAAATAAATCAGACACTTATTAGTACACATCGAATTGTTTCTCTGATATGAGAAACCGTAAGTGTAAATAAGGACAAAAGGGTAGAATAGATGTTATGTTTAAAAAAATAAAGAGAAATAGTATTCAAAAGAGAGGAGAACTAGATAGAGAAAAGGGGGATAAAGAAGAAGGTTAAAAGAAAAGTAAGATGAAAGGGGAAAAAATGGAAAAGTGTAACTACGCTTGTTGCAAATAGGGAGGGGTGGGTGAATGGAAGGGAGGGGAGGGGAAGAGGGGGAGGAAGAGGGGGGAAACCAAGATGTATCATATACAGGTACAAAATAACCATGTTGATTATGATCATTATGTATACAATGTACCAATACATGTTCTTGGTAAAAATAAAAAAATTAAAAAAAAAATTAAAAAAAAAAAAGAATTGGTAAGACCTCATATATACAATATATACATATCCACAACTTTATTTTAAAATAGCACTCAGTTTTGAAGGTTACATTAGCAAATCTGCATTTGTTGCACGATTCATCCTAAAATATTATATTTGGGGTTTGTAATTACACTATTAACACATTATTTTCTTAGAATATGGCTTCACCCTTCCGGGTTGGTGAAGGATACAAAATTCTGTTGATTCGCCCTTAAAATACTGTGGGGATCATTGTACCTCAGTGAGTGCTGACCCAGTCACCAATGATTATGCCCACACTCCCTGTTTAGGTATATATACCTATTCTGTGTTTTTTTTTTTCTTTTTAATCTTAAAAATTGTACCAGAATTTTCAGAAACACCCTTTGATATTTAAAAACTAAAACTACTGTGAGATCTTTTTACCATTATGTCCTGTGGTAAAAAGAACATATTCTCATATTTAATATATATTTTTTAATGTACCTAGGTCCTCATAGCAAAGAAGAATAATTTTAAGTATAGGTAGTGTTTTCCTAAAAGGGAGCTTGATGGTGCTGGTTAGCTTTCTTTTACTGTAACAAAATAATAGAGGAAATGAATTTAAGAAGAGAAAACAGTGATTTTTGTCACAGTTTTGGAGGTTGTACTTTATGACTATTGGCCCTCCCTGCTTTTTGGTCTGTGGTGAAGCAGCATATCAGGCAGCAGAACATGGTGCATCCGTTGGCTTCATGCCACGAATCAAAGCAGCCATCGAGAGCAAGGGACTGAGGTCCCACCACCCTTCTGAGGGCTCACACTGGTGACGGTGGTCCTCACACTAAGCTCCATCTTTGGAAGATTCTCCTACCTCCAGGAGCACCAAACTGGAAACTAAGCCTTTTGCATGTGAGCCTTTGGGAGACATTCCAGATGTGAAGTGTAGTAGGAAAACTAAGCACACATCTAATTTTATCCACCAAAGGTAAATTAAGTTTCCTAAAATGTCTGATAAAATAGTGACAATTTTAATGGAGGTTTTAGCAAAAATTCAGTCCCCAGGAAAATTTTAGAATCTTACAGTTCTCTAATGGTATGGCTAACAGAGATCTGCTTATTTTGTGTTTGCCTCAGCAAGAATATTCACCATTTATCCATTAAAATATGTATTTTTGAATCAGAGTGCTGAATAATATGACAGATGCAAGGACATAAATGTTACTGATTGAGGATTGTGACTTTTCTCAGGATGAATTTGGTCTTGTTACTTCTACTTTTAACCTTTCAAGCTGCTTTGATTATAA
>PVJO010022438.1:0-28037 GCA_004026905.1 Hystrix cristata | reverse complement strand
TGAAATCATCGCTTCTTTTACTTTCCTTTATTTCTGACTCTGTGAAAGTTTTTGGCCTTAGTTTTAATCATATTTCCTATTTGATGAAAATAACTTTTAAAAAAATCTTAATTACCCTCCATAAAGAAAAAAATAAAATAAATGCTGATTTTCACATACTGTTTCATTTTTGAGATATCCTCCATAAAAATAATGCATCGGGTCATTCAAAAACTCTTATTTGCTGGTTTGGAATCCTCCTTTGTAACACGCAGTTTTCTTCTCTTCACAGACCTCTGTTGGTGTCTGTTGTAACTCGATTTTTGCCCAGGTTTGACTGCCATTTCAGATCATTTGCACATTAGAAGGCATCGACATACCGAGGCCAACCTTCATTACCAATAAATCAGAGTTTCTCATTAAGAGCTAATGAGTTCTTATATTGTCCCTCTGATTATTATCCCTGTTCCATTTGAAAAGGAAAACATTTCATTTTTTTAATTCGGTTTCCCAAGACTACTTTTTCAGGGTGTGAGTTTTTTAAGGAACAGTAGTGAGATAAGCTTACCGTGGTTTCAACCTTGCTTCCTTTTACTCTCTGATGAGAAAAAGAGGAAGAATTACCATTTAGGTTGTTAAAAATGCTGCTGCTTAACTAATTTAGAAATATGACTGAAATCCTGCTTTCCTATGTATTGCCCAAGCGATATTATTTAGACGTTTTATGCCTCAGTTTCCTCATCGCTAAATGATAATTCTTGCACTGTTGGTTTAGAATCATGCTCAGATGAGGTAAGTGCAAACCACTTGGCCCACTGCCAGCCCATCAGAAATGCTGAGCTCATGGTAGTCATAACAAGGAGCATGAATTAGCTTCCTTGGGGAATTTTTGCCCTCACCACCCATAATCCCCCCCATTTGATATTTATTTGTTGGATTGTTTGTTTATTCTGGGGCTCAAACCCTAGGCTTTGAACATGTTCTGCAAGTGCTCCATTGCTGAGCTCCATTCCCAGCTTTTATTTATGTATTTATTTATTTATTTTGGCGCTGGGGATTGAACTCAGGGCCTTGTGCTTGTTAGGCAAGCGCTCTAACCACTGAGCTAAATCCCCAGCCCACATTTCCAGCTTTTAAAGCAAGAGTTCTCTACATGATGAAGCCTTATTTTTTTCTCCCAAATATGTGAAGATTTATTTCTGCTTTTGTTTTTAGGTTAAATTGTGGGGATTACAATAGTTTTATAATTTAAGAGAAGCATGACAGTATTTCATTAGAACAATAATGCAAAATGAAATAGATATAGGCTATATGTTTTGCAATATGGAATTAGTAGGAAAGAAGCAATCTTGCTAATTGAAAGATGCATTGATTACAAATCTATTCAATAGGAATCTATAGTAAAATCTTCAGAAAGACAATATAAAATATTGAATTCATTATAAAAGAATATATTACTTTGTATAAAGAATGTTCAGAAAATCAGCAAAAATTCTTGGAAATTATAATAGAAATTTTAAGTAGACAAAGGAATGTTAATATACCAAACAACAACAAAAACAATTTAAACTCTGAAGATAAAGTTAAGCAACTAGTTTAGATAGTAGACAGGAAATAGTGAAAACAAGATGGAAAAATTAGAGCATAATTTTGAAAGATTCAACTTCTAACAAATAAGAATTCCAGAAAACAGCACAAAAATTTGAAGAGAAGACATTGTCACAGAAATGATAGATAAAAAGTTCCCAAAATGAAGAACTTAAATGTCCAGGATATCACTAACAATTATGAACTTAGTTGACTGGAACTAGCAGGAACCCAACTCAGCTAACCCTAATTTCTCTAGTTCCCAACTTCTAAAATTTTATTGTTAATCTTATCTTTGGACCTTTCTTCTACTCTTCTTAAAGTAAACTTATATTTGGGTCAGAAATAACGTTTGTGGTTTGTGTCTGTTCCTCCTTGTTTAATTTGGATTTATATATATATATATATATATATATATATATATATATATATATATGTAAATC
Source organism: Hystrix cristata (assembly GCA_004026905.1). Taxonomy (NCBI): domain Eukaryota; kingdom Metazoa; phylum Chordata; class Mammalia; order Rodentia; family Hystricidae; genus Hystrix; species Hystrix cristata. Next base: position 26,028 of record PVJO010022438.1, on the reverse strand, counting down.
CAAAGCAGTGACAAAGTTTATTTGAAAGGTAAAATGGAGATTGGGAGAGAAACTGACTCTGCAGAGTGAGTTTGGGCAGAACAGAGTTTAAAAAAAAAAAAAAAGGTAGAAAAAGTAAAAATAAAGAGATCTCTCAGATGTGTTATGGGCTATCATGGAAAGCTATGACTGCACCAGCTTCTCACGGCTGGCTTCCTTTATTTTATAGTGTGTAAATTTCTAGGAAACCCGCAAGAACATCTATATCCGGGTCCTGAGAGGCGGTGTTGGGATCTGCCACCTCAGGCTGATGTGGGTTCTTGGCCATGCCTGTGAGAAGTCGCATCTGTTTGGGATTTTATAATTAACGGGTCACTCTTACTTTTCCAGTCAGCTTTAGCCTTTCTCCTACTTCATTTTTCCTGAGAAACACAAATCCCCTTAATTCTTTATGGTGTATTGGGGAAGTGGAGGTCTCTGACTTCTATAGTTTCTTCAAGCTGGAAGGGGCTCCTGGGAGTCACGGGGATCGTGCGCTCTCCATACCCGGGGCTGTCGTGGCTCACCGGCTAGGTTGAAGTAAGGAAAACCTGCCAGGAAACAATGAGAAAAGAGCGACCATTGGCCTTCATTATTAGTCCAAATATGAGGAGCAGATCAGATTTCTAGTCTTCTTGTAGCAGCTCCGGAGTCTTGGTTTTGGAAGCGGAATCTCAAGTCTTCCGGAAGCTTGCATGAGTACTTTTTTCCTTTTGGGTGACCTTGTCCTTCAGACAGTTCAGGTGGAACTGGCTTTATTCTAGAAAGATGAATCCAATTATCTGTCTCTGCCACCTTTATTGCAGTGGGTGTGGCAAGGGTCGCCGAGAAGGGGCCTTTCCATTTTGGGTGTAACTGGTGAGCAGGTCCATTAGTCCTGCCTTCTGAGCAGAGGTCTAACTTTAATGACCTGTTGTGAGTAACTATCTGACCTGCCTTTTGATATCCTTCTTGGACAAAGATATTTCCCATACCAGCTATTTCTCTCAGATTTGGTATGTATTTTTGTTTTATTTTTTCTACCTTTTTTTCCCTTTGTTTGGCCCAAACTTGCTCTGCAGAGCCAGCTTCTCTCCCAATCTCCATTTTGTCTTTTCAATAAACTTTGCTACCACTTTTTGCCTTTTCGTTCAATTCTTGGTTCGATGTGGAAAGAACCTGGAATCCAACTCCAGAAGGAAGTGCAAGTGATCCAGAACCTGGTAATATTCATTTGGAATATAATTACCTGATAACATTTTGACAATCATAGCTGGAAGAGTACATTTTAGTGCCGTCAGGCACAAGAAAGAGCTCACGGACCAGAGACAAGATCCCAAGATGAGCAGATGGGAAATCTGTTATCATTATTATAAAAGTCTCCAATGACTAAGAGTAGAGAGCCAGATCCATAGTAAGGACTCATCCATGCTTACTGAATAAATGAGCAGATTTTTGAATGAGCAAGAAAATCAGATGAAACCAAATCATGTGCTCAATTAGTGGATAGTTTGCCTGGTTTTTAAAAGAACAGCTGTGAGAGTACAGTTATCAGACACATGGTGTGTGAAGATCAGCTCATAAGCAGATAAAGAGACACAAAAGATGAGATGGCAGGAAAATGGTTTATAACTTTTGCTTAGAATCATGCCAGGAGATTACGCTGTGGTATTGGGAAAAAGAGATTCTTAAAGTGTTTCTGGGAGGCTCTGCCTTGTACCAGTTCTGACTTTTGTAGGGATAAAACCCCACATTTCTCTTGGAATGATGAATAAAGCGACATTTCTGTTAAGGAACTTAATCGTGGGGATTAGCAGTCTTTCCCAATGAGCAGACTGAATCAATGGAGCAAGCCACCTCTATCCTGGTTCCATAAATCTGTTTTGTACACTCCATCACAAATCCACTTTGTCTGAAGAATAACAGTTACAATAATACTAGCATCGTTGTGGCACTATTTCTATTATTATGTACTTTTTTATCATATTTTATTTTATTATTATTATTATTTTACCATGAACATGTATTGGTACATTGTATACATAATGTTCACATTCATTGTGGTTATTTTGTACCTGTACATGATGTATCTTGGTTTTCCTCCTCTTTTCCCCACCCCTCTCTTCTGTTCCCCCTTCCCTATTTACAGGAGGTTTATTTATATTTTCCCATTTTTTTCCCTTTCCTCCTTCTTTTCTTTTTCTTTTCTTTCTTTTTCCCCTTCCCCCTTTCTAGTTCTCCTCTCTTTTCAATATTATCTTCATTTTATATAATATCTATTAAATAAGGTCACAGAGGTGTAATAGATATCATATTATGTACTTTTAATACACATTATTTAATAGTCACAGCTTCATGAATTATCATGTGTCAATCTCACTCAATAATTAGCAACTCTGAGTAGGTGATATTTTCATTTCTGATTTTAATAGACAAAACAAAACAAACCCTGAGTCTAAGTGAACTAAAATAGCTGTCCAAAGTTACACAACTAATAAATGTACAGGCCAGTATTAAGCCTACTTATGTCCATTTCATGATCCAGGTCTTTTAAAAACCTTCTGGCATATACACTTTTATACACTGAAAGAAAGTTATGAAAATTCAAGAGACTTAAGTTGTCATTTTCTTGAGAAAAATGTTTTAGTAATGAAGACTACGAAATGTTGGTATAGATTTCCAAAAGTATGTGTCAAATCTTTCCTGAAAATGCTAGAAAATAGGTTGGCAGATCAATATTAATTATAGTAGCTAATGTTAATGAATATCAATTATGTTCCAGACACCACAAAGCATTTTCCCATACAACCATCAGGTAGATGATTTTATTTTCATTTTATCCATTCAGGAACAAACTAAAAGATGTGAAATCCTTATCCAAAAAAAGACACAGCCAGAATTTAAACCTGAATTGTTTCGAAATGAAAGTCAACCTTTTTCTATTATGCCACAGTACCATCAAAAGACATATACTATTCAAAATCACCTGTGCAGGACATAGCTGAAGAAGATTTGAATTAATCAGAGCCTCAAATCATTCTTGGGTAAGAAGACTCAATATTGTAAGGATGCCAATTCTCCCTAAATTAAGCTGTAAATTTAATGAAATCACAATCAATATTCCAGCTGAAGGGCAGAAATAGGTCAAAAAGGTGATAGCTATAGTGGAGCAGTTTTCAGCTCAATATAAGAAAGCATCTTCTATGTGTTAGAATTATCCAGAAACGAAACGGAATTGTGAGATAGTGAAGCTTATGTTTCCGTAAGAATTACAATGGACAATAAATTGACCACCTGTTGGAGGCTGCTCAGATAGCATTAGAAAACTATCATTTCCTAAGAGTCCATCTCCTAGGCACTGAACGACCCACTTTCACTTTTTCTCTCATTTAATTTTCATACTGTCTTTGCTTTGTAGGTATACAGGATGGTTAACGGTGCGTAAGAGCACGGATTGTGTCATCACATGAACTCACACTTGAATTTCAAGTCTGTCATGTGCTAGCTGCAAAACTGTGAAAACTATTTGTAACTCCTATGTATCCATTTCTTAGTCTGTAGGGGTAATACGGTGATACTAACTTCGTGGTGTTCTTGTGGGATTAAATATGATAATATTGGAAGAGCACTGGCATATCACTGGCCAAAAGATAAATTTTAACAAATGGAAGTTTTTATTGATGTGGAGAAATTGAAAATTGGATGAGTTAAGTATGTGCTTTAGGAAACAGAGAAAATATTAAATTGAACCAGGTAATCTTTAAGTTTTAACTTTAAGAGTCCATGAAATTTTGAAATTATAACCGACCCCTTTCAATCTTATAATTTTATAAAAACATGATGTGAAGAAATCAGAAAGGTGTTAAGTAAAATCCACATATTAATCTGACCACACATTATCCATACCTGTTGGATGAACTAATTTAGCATTTTAAAATCTATTGAAAGAAAAAAGGGAATAAAAAGGAAGGAAGTTAAAATCAGGCAGTCCATCCAATGACTGACCTGTTTAAGATCTCTGTTCCCTAAGAGAATGAAGAAATGCATTTCTTTTTAAGATTGGAGGAAACGATTTTTCTTTGGAGTGCTTTTGAGTTTTAAGGGAGATGTTATATCTCCTCTGCTTTCTGGTAGGATGAATAGCCAGTTCTAAAACACTCTACAATACAGATCTGGAAGCAACTCCCACATTTTCCACTGGGAATACTTCAAAACCAGGGCAGCTAGCAGGTAAATAAATGCAGTTTGAAGAGATTGGTTTTAACCACGTTGTAATACAAGTAATATTCAGTATCTTCTAATCAAGTTAAGATACACCAGTGGTAGACCTTTCTAGGACCCTAGCATTTAGTGAGCATTATTAAACTTTCATTTTATATGTATTTTCTTCCTTGAACCTGGATATAAGCACGCTTTATTTAACATGGATTGAACTGATGTATGACCTGTGAGCCTTGTAAGCTGAGTGAGACAAGGTGATGTAACCTGTTTTTGTCCAGTAAGAAGGAAATCAGGGAAAGATATGAACAACTAAAATCCCTGAAGCAAAATTTTTTCTGGAGGACCAGACTGTGACAATTGTCTTGGCATGGTCAATTTTCTGGGCAAAGATAAACAAAGAATGAGCACAATGAGGACAAAGACCAAAAGCCACTGTGAGTAAAATTTTGGCAAGTACTAAACATGCAATCAGACGATGGTTTCTAGACTAGGATTAGCAGTAGATAACCGAATAAAAGGCTTTCCAAACTGCAGCTGGTATAAAAATGATTTGTCAAAAGTTAGTTCTCTTTTTAGAACAGCTTTATCACAATATAATTGGTATAAAATAAACTGCATTTATTTAAGGGTAAAATTTGACGAGTTTTGACATATATGTAACATCTATAAAACACTCCATAATCAAGATGGGGAATATATTTTTCACCCCTAAGAGTTTCTTCCTATGCCTTGGTTATCTCTTCCCTTTCAATTTTATTCCTATTGCTCTCAAACCTATCTTCACCAAACCACCAATGCGGTTTCTCCTACTGTAGATTACTTTTCACTTCTTAGAATTAAAAAAAAAATCATGTAGTATTGTCTATAGTCCAGATTTTTCCATTTAGCGTGATTATTTTGATAGTCAAATATGCTGTGCATGTATCAATAGTTTTTCTTCTTAATTGCTGACTAGTGTTCTATCCATTCACCTGTTGATGCCCTTTTTTGTTTTTTCCTATTTTGGTCTACAGCAAACAAAGCTGTCTGCGAATATTCATGTACATTTCTTTCTTAGTTTATCTGGGCTGCCATAACAAACCAATCACTGGGTAACTTATACACAACAGCAATGTATTTCTCACAATTCTAGAGGCTGAGAATTCGAACACTGAGGCAGAAATAAATTTGGTGTCTGATGTGGGGCGATTTCCTGGCTCCTAGATGGTGGCTTCTCATTGTGCGCTTGTGGGGTGGGGTGGGAAGGTGACCAAGTCCTCTTGGTTCTACTCTTCTAAGAGCACTAATTTCATTCACAAGACTGCTGCCCTTGAAACCTCATCATGTCCCCAAGACCCCATTTCCTAACACCATTACACATATTCCTTTATTTTTAATTTTCTGAAATTGGGTATAGCCAATGTTTTTTTCATTTTTAAACTATTTAGTACAATTTACTAGCCATCTGGGCTTGGATTTGGCTTTATAAGAAAGTTTTTAACTGCAAATTCAGTTTCTTTAATAGATTTAGAACAACACATTCTTCTCTCTCTCCCTGTTGCCTCCTTCTCCGCCTCCTCCTCCACTTCTTCTTCCTTCTCCTGTTCCTATTCTTCTTTAACCCTCCACCCCCTCCCTGGCTCTTGTCTGGTTTTCTTAGGCAAAGATTTTTTTATTCTGTTTCCTTTTTTGTTTATGAGCTGTAACTTTTTGGTTAGTTTTGTTATCTATGTTTCCAGGTTATCTAGTACCTCTTCAAGTAATCACATTTTACTTTCCAAGGAAGTTACATCATTTCACACATAGGATAGGAAACTTACCATAGCACCCTTCAATTTTGCCCCCTGAAATTACAGTTTTCTTGTCATGTATCTTGTTTTTACATATTTGATGTACCTTATATTGCATTGTTATTATTTTTGAAAGACCAATTACCATGTAAAGAAAAGTTTAAAACAACAAAATAATCTTATGCATTTAATGAATGGTCTGTGTTCATTTTCACAGAGCCATATTTCCAACCGGAGTAATCTTCTAGCCTGAAGATCTTGTTATATGTCTTGTAATACAAGATTTTTCTGAAGATTAATTCCATAATCATTGGTATGTCTGAAATACTGTTTATTTCATCTTTATTTTTGACAGATATGTTTGCTGGACATAGAATTCTGTTTCAGTAATTTAAAAATGATTCTCTACAGTTTTCTTGCTTTCTTTGTTACCAACTTTTTGTTATCAGCTTTGGCCAGGCATAGTATTAAGTGGTTTTGTTGTAGTTTTTTCATAAAATTTTTTGTACTTGGAATTTGTTGGAGTTCTTTCATTTATAATTATAGCTTTCATCGAATTTGCCAATTTCTCATCCATTATTACTTCAAAAATTTTTTTTCTTTCTTTCCCCTTTTTAGTGGTACCTGAAGTCATGCTACAACTCCTTGATATTCTATCTATAACTATTCTTTTACATTTTCTGTATTTCATTTCAAATACTTTTATTGCTAGAAGATCATCAGCTTCTACAGTGTTTAACGTCACTCATTTTATTCTTTTTGCCTTAGATACTATAATTTGAATATGTAGAAGTTTGATTTCTATCTTCTCAATAATATTCTACAACTCCTCTCAACTTTTTGAACACCCAGAACACTGTCATAACAACCGTTTCAACTTCCTTGCCTGCCAATTCAAACATTTGAGCATATTTTGATTATGATTCTTCTCATCATGAGTCCTGCTCATTTTAGTCTTTTCATAACTAGAAATTTATGATTGGATGTTAGGCAACTAATATTCATCTGTTTTTATGCTGGATATTTTTATACATACAGATTTTTACCTTTCTTCTGGAATTCAGTTCAGTTACTTGGAAACTGTTTGACATTGTTGGAATTCACATTTAATGGTTGTTAGGCATATACCGAAGCAGTATTTAGTCCAGGGTTAATTATTCTTCACTACTGAGGCAAGAACTTTACCCAAACTTAACTCATTCTTTATGAATTATGAGGTGTTCTAGGCTGGCTGGAGGGAATGGGTCCTGCAGTTCTAGACCTACAGGGGTAGTTTTATCAAAAATATTCAGATATTCTAGCCTCATCTCCTTGAACATTCCTCGATTGTTCTCTTCAGACGCATGTACTCTTTAATGTTCTGCTGCGTGTAAATCTCCAGGAATCCTCTCATTGGTTGGCTATTTCCTTTCCATTGTCTGTTTTAAGCTCTAGTTGCTCTGGTCTCACTGGATTGTTAATTTGGTGGCTCTACTGGTCTTCACCTGAGTTCTACTTTTGGGGACAGCTTGGAAATTCCATTAAGGTGGTGAATTTAAGCTTTAGTTTTATAGCTCACCTCATTTTCCTGTTTCTCAGAGATCATTATCCTAGGTGAAATTTGTTGTTTTGTATGTTTAGTTTTTATTTTGTTATTATTATTCTTTGGGTGAGAAGATAAATCTGGCTGTTTTTTTGTGACACTGTGTCAGAAAGGTAAGTTATAACTGCTGTTTCTTTTTTTTTTAATTAAGTACAACCTTCAAGGGAGGAGATTGGTGCATCCTCTGATCCTTCTAACATATGATAACTAGAACTTGCTACTTAATCAGTTAATTTACATTTGTGTATAACCAGAGACAGGTGTGTCTAAGTCACATCTTCTACTTTCTATGATCTGTTCCTATGACTTCCTCACATTTTAGTAGGTTGAATTCCAGGCACACTGGTGCATGCTTGTATTTCAAGCATGGGAAGGCTGAAATGAAAGAATCAGGAATCCAGGACAGCCTGAGCAACATGATGAGAGGCTATCTCAAGAAAATTCAAACCAACCTAAGTGCAAATCTAGTATATGCAAAGTGATCATCAGTTGACTTTTGTATTAATTTTTAAAACAGAAGAATTGAATAATTTGATTGAGTAGGTCAGTCCCTTGACTGCCTATTGATCATTTTAATCTAGTTTTTGTGACCAAAAATTAGGAAGCCTGAAGCATTATTGAAAGTACTGTATTATTTGAGTCCCAAACAATTCTAAGCATGTATTTTTCCCTCTATTTTGTGTGGAGAATATTTAATCTTTTTCCAAAGGACTGAAAATTTACTTCAACGTGTATATCCACTGGTTTCTTCACCTGTTTCTTCGGAAGCCATAAAATGTATATAAAATATCAAATACCCTGAGTCGTCAGCAGCTCTTCCAAGGAACTTCCTTTCTGGATTCCAGCTCCCCTCATCAGTTATCATCAGTACCTCTCTAGAATGGTTGCTGCTCTCTGCCACCAACGGATTGCTTGGATTTCGTCAGGCCTCTCCCCAAGATGCTGCCTCCGAATGTGCCCACAACCCTGACCTTCCGTCTCTCCTCCTCCCACACCTGAGCTAGTGTTTCCATACCAAGGTCAAGTCCCACAGGGTGGAATAGAACACTGGTGAAAGTCAAAATGTTAAGTACTATCTAGCTAAAGAAACAGACTAGAATAAATTTAGTCTTCACAAATATACTAGCACGTATAGTTTCTCAAATATTATCAGTTTAGTAGGTTATTTTTAAGATTGTAGAAGCAAAATAAACCGTGTTCAGGGATTCCAGTCTCATTGTGAAGTGAAACATTTCACAATGCCTGTGTACCAGAAAACCTCTCCCGACTGCACTTGTTACTGATTCCATTTGACAAGTGGCTGCTTCTCGATAATTACTGTACAAACCATTACTTCCAAAATAAATTAAACTCTCATCGCTTTATCCTGCTCTTCTACATTCATTAATAAGAATCTTGTAAAATAGGTGGCTGCACCTGCATTAGTAAGTGCAGAAGCTCATATTAAATGACTGTGCTTTTGAATATCTTTTGTCTTCAAGCACTATTTTAACTCATCTAAAATAAAAGTTCTGGCTTTTAATGGAAATGGGATAGGGTAGAGCCAAATCACAAATTCAAGGAGAATTCCCAATTAGATTTTATTGACTCATTTTGGGTTTACTGAAATATAATTAAATATACTTTAAATATAAGGTCAGTTTCAGCATCTGAAGAATCATTACATCAATGCGGTACATTCTATCAATTTCCCCTAAGCAGACCCTCTGTCAGTATCTGACAGATACAGCCTATTCCTACCTGGGACATAAAGATAACCGAAATGTAGTGAAATCGAAAAGATTCGTTTTTTGTTTTGCAACCTGACCATAAATCATGTTTGTGATTTTTTTTCAAGTTATCAAATTTCATTTTCAATGAGCTAATTTCCACTCACATTGAAAAAGTTACTACAAAAGACCCAAAATGAGATCAACATTGCACGGTAAGTATCTACGGTAGTATGAAGTTTGTGTGGTATTAACCACCATTAATTATTCAGCTTCTCACTGATGTTAAAATATGTATTTTTTTTTTTACTGGTGAAAAATAAATATTTCTTGTCACCAAACAGAAGTTTTCAAACCTTCTGTTCACAATACCGAAGTAATTTGAACATTTTTTAAGTCAAATGATGATTCATTATTGGTCACTGGTGTGGTTGACTGACTGATTGAGACTCTATTTAACAGACATTTATTAAGCACCAGATGACTGCTTGGCTTTGGGCAAGGTACTGTATTAGAGATGCCATTTTTTACTTCTGACTTCAAGGTATGTATCAAGTTAAAACTTCAGCATTTTTAGTGTGCTATTGTTGCACAGATTTCCTCTGTTTTTGATTTCTCAGTGCATTTCTATCTCGATAATAAGAGTATGCAGTTTAATGACAGCCTCTGATCTTTATTGACTGTATATTTTATGACAAATAACAAATATGGCTACCAAAAGTTACTTTAAGATACTATCTTTGTTTTTAGCAGTGTCCCAAATTTTCTCACCTTACTCTGTAAATAACCTTGCCTCTAGAGATTTTGGAATTATTGCCATAAGACCCCAAAGCAAACAATTATTCTCCAAGACAGTTCTGATATGAGATATAATGTCTCAAAAGATTCCCTGACAAATAGCCACACCATTCTGACAATGTAAAATGAAGCACTTGTAGAAAAGCCTAGGTTTATCTTTCTTTTCTTAAAAAAATAAAATGCCATTTCTGCACAAAAATTATTAGAGTAAGGTAAAACATATATATTTTTATTGATAAAATACCAGAACAACCATTATTCGTGAACCAGCAGATAGCCCTGGGTTACTTTATTTCCCTCACTTTAGATGTAAAACATGTTCAGACGTACTTAGCCACTCCATGTTCATTCTATAATTTATAGAATTAATATCAGAACTCAAATTTTCTAACTTTCAGACATTTTTCAGTATTAGAAAATAATGTCAATACATTGTCTCCCATAAATAATGTGAACATTCATCCATGTTTATCCAAATCTTTGCTCTCTCCAGATTCTTCATGCTTGGTCTTCTTTATTTATTTTTCATATTATACTGAGGATAATACCAACTGCGTCTATTTCCAGATACTTCTTGCTCTTTTCTTCTTAAGGATAACCAAAATAAAATTATTTCTGTACCCAAAACAAAGATGATAGGGAATTTCTAAAATTCTTGTCATGTTCATGTGGGAATAATATTTTTGTGTGTGGGAGACTGAGGTTTTCCAGACTGGTCTTGACCTCTTGGGCCCAAGTGATCTTCCCTCCCCAGTCTCCTGTGTAGTTGGGGCTACAGGCATGTATGGCCACAGCTGGATGGAAAGGAGCGTTTATGACCCTCGTGTTGATTTCTCACCCACAGTATGACTCTACAGTGCAGAAAAGAAAAGGAGAGCTGGTAATAGTTGAGAAGTTAATCTAATTCGATTTAATTTCAGTCTTCAAAGAAAGTTTAGCAATAACTTTCTTTAACTTCTTTAAATATAATTCCTAAGTCATTTGTGTTTAATAATACCAGAAATGTAGAACAGTAAAGAATAAACTTTATATTGAACCATTTTGTGTTGGAAATAATTGACCTTATTAGTTTTGCATATTTGGAGAAGCTTAGGGTGTTAATAAATTGGAAAATATTCTAGTAGAGAGCCTAGTTCAATAATTTTGTGAAACAGATACTTTTGGACTCCTCTGATGTTTAGAAAATCTATCTTCTATCCTCCTGCTGAAAATTTAATTCACCCTCCCTTCTGCAAAGTCTTCCCATAGGGCCAAGTGCTTTATTCTGAAGCAATACAAAAGATTTGCCACATAATTGACATTAAGATATGCAAGAATCAGCATTATAGCTACGTGAACATTTTCCCTTTACCCTGAAGAGCTTCAGTTCCTCAAGGAAGGTCTCAGTGATAATATTCCAGCCCTCTTCATTCTGGCAACTTCTCCTGAGATTCTTGGGCTGTCAGCTCTTTCGGAAGATCAGCTACTCAAATGCAGTCTCAAGGTTTGTTGTTGGTTCATCTAAAATTTGTGTGAATTAAATAACACTTTTAAACCTGTTTTTAGCTCAAATATGATACTGAAAAAATGGTTTATAAGATCTTTTCAACTGTAACAGTCTTGGAATAAATATGCTGGGAATCACCTTTGTTTTCTGTAAATGTCTTCAGCAATACGTCCATGTCCCCAAGGTCAAATGACAATAAAAATGAAGAGCAAAATGAACCCAAATACACCAAGTTGTTCGAACTTTCTTTCAGTATACTGTCAGTCCATTCATAAAGACTGAGGTGTAGTTGTTCAAACAAGCACTAAAATCCCTAACATCCAATCCCTGGATCTTCACATTCACGTGGGTTCATCAGTAATACAATCAGGTAGATAATATATTCATCGCTTTAAAAACTATGAAACTGAAATTTAGAGACAATTACTTTCCCAAATCCAATAACCTTAAAAACAAGATTAAAATCTAAGTCTGTTTATTAGAATCACACAAATTAAGGTTTCTATAAGATGGTACTTCCATATGCAGTAATGCAAAATCAAAATAATAAGCTGAATTTTCTTTACTAGTCTTTGATCTTACAGATTCATTCTAATTCCCCCATAAAGTCATTTTGACCCTACTAATTCAGTCTGCACCTTTCGAGTCCCTTTGACACATCACTTAAAGCACTTCTGTAGCTTTCAACTTATTTCGCCTTGTGCTGTGGATATTTGTATTTCTTGTCTAAACATCCATACCATAATATCAACTCATACTGGGCAAAGATCATATTTAATCATCGTGATGTGTATTGAGGATCTAACCTGGTTCTTACACAGAATACATGTTTGATAAATAGGTCTTGAGATAAACTGAATTGTGTCAAAATGAATCGAGTACCACATTCTCTAGCCTTAAGCGCTACATGTGACTGATGGGCTGAATTGTTAGTGATGGCCTTAGGAGACTAGCAGAAACTAAATTTTTAACTGTTAGGCATGCACAAAATAACAATCTCAGAATAATTTGGGGACTTTATTTAGAAATTGTTTCAGTATATAATGTCTAATTTGCACAAACATGTATTTGTAAAACATTCATCATTTGAATTTTTTTTTCTAATCTGTCTTTTAAGTGTCTGAGAATATTGATCACCAATATAGTAGATCAACTTCTGAAAACTTGGGATTGTGTTTTCTCTAATCTAATTTTGCTTTATCAATCAAAGGGGGTGCTGAACATTCGGGAATTTATTCGCATTAATTTTATTAACACAGCTAGAACATTAATTGAATTCTCGTATATGCCCTGTACCATATCACGGTTATTGAGGATAAAGATGAATTTTGTGTGTGAGCTACTCCGAGTTTAATGGGGGATCAGAAACAATTTCAGTGGGGTAACTGCTTACTAGCGCAAGTGAGGAACACTTTCAGCAGCCTGGGGATGTCCGGAAAAGCTTTCTGAAGCAGATGACGTCTAGGTTATCCTAAAATTCCTTAAGAGTCAGTCAGGCCACTGTCATGCTGGAGAGGAGAGGAGAGATTTCGGGAAAAGGAGACAGAAGGAACAAATGTTTGGTTTGTGTTTAAAATCAGATGAATGAGTAAAATTAGTGAACCACGAATGGTCGGGTGTCATAAAGAGTCTAGAGAGGTAGGCAGAAGTCTCTTAATGCGGGGACCTGAACACCAGGCAGAAGAGCTGTAATGTTAATACTAAAGAGTTTCAGGGCAACACTGCCACACTGAAGCTTGCATTTTAGCTGTACTGCTGTCGTGCCCAGTAAGCGGAAGATAAGGGGCTGAGTCTGGGTGGCTTTAGGAATGGTAGAGAGGGAGGCATAGACTGAGATAACGCAAATGAAACTCGGTGCTAACTGACACAGTAGCACGAGGGTATGTAAAAGCATTAAGGTTCAAGGAAATTCACTTTTAGACTTCTTGGCGGGATTACTCATGGTTGGGAACTCCAGGAGGGAATCTCAGCACTTAGGCAGTACAGTAAGACCCCACTTATCGTGGGGGACACGTTCTAAGAAGTCCCAGTGCTAAACACAAGGGCGTTAAACCAGGTCATCTTAATGTAAATAGTGTGGACAGGCGAAGCAGAACAGAGAATAAGAAAATCTATCAACTTGCTTTGTTTTATTACATTATTTATATACATTTTTATTGCTAATAATGATTTTAATTCCCAGGGCCTTCACAAAAATCTAAAACATGAAAGAAAAAAACAGTTTATGTTTTCGATAAGGAAGGACTTTCTTCATTGGGAATTTTTTGGGTTCTTTTGTAAAGAAGCCATCCAATGTTGTTTCTCTTTTCCTCAATTGCTGATACCAAGACATGCCAAATTTTACCAGACTTTTATGTAATCACATAATCCTGAAACAGGATGAAGCGGAACAGCATTCAGTGGGGTCCTGCTATACTTGAAACTACACAGAGAACTCACCGAGAATATACCAGGGAAGATGAGAAGGGAGATGAGGACAAATCCTGATGAATATTGTCAATTAAAGAATAACCTGAAAAGGAGACATCTTATAAAGAGACAGAAACTTCAGAGATATAAAAGGATATTCAGAATGTGATATCATGCGAAACAAAGCAATAAGGTATCTCTAGAATGACTGAATGTTTGAGTATTACATGTTTGTTGTTGTAGAAGAAGAATCAGAAGGAGAAGCAGGAGATAAAGGAGAAATTGCAATTTGCGTGCCTGTGTCTGTGTGTGCATCGCTGTGCCAGACAATTCTGTTAATAGCTTTATATGCATCATCCCATCCACTTGTCCAAACAACCTTACGAAACAAGCAGTTTTGCAGTAAAATTCCACGTTATCACAAGTCCTGTATTCTGTGAATGTACTTGGCTTCCAGACCCAGGAATTCTGCCACTAGCGATTCTGACTCATTAATCACTCGATAAACTTTGTGACAATACAGACCTAAAGTGTCATTTTTAAAAATTTTATTTCATTTCCAGAATTATGACAAGATTTATCCTATCACTCTCACTTTACAATGAGATAACTGTGGGGAAATTAGACGATTTCCCTTGTCATACACAGGTGAGAACCCAGAGCGTGTTATTTTGGCCAGACCCCACCTACCTTCACTTAGCAGTCAGCTCTAAATTAGCTTACTAAAAGACATGATGCTCAGTGTTTAAATGCAGGTTCAAAAGCCCTTCTGCATAGAAAGTTTGAAGTTGCCACCGGTCACAAGGACTGTGTTAATTAGCATATAACGGTATCATGAACTTGAAAATACTTTATATTCCATAAATATCAAATTAATTATGCTTTAAATATCCTACTTAATCTGATTTTCTTTCTAGTGCTGTGTATTCCCTAAATGCAGAAGGGTAAGTTTCTTTTTGATTCCTTTTAGATTTTGTATTGAGAAATAGAAAAACTTCACAACATCAGCGCTCAAATTCCCCAGAAACTCTTAACAGCTCATCTTACCTCCAGGCAGAAAGAGGTGACCTATTTGTTAAGTCTATTGTTCATTTTCATACATGTAATACTAATTAACATTTTAAAAACTCCACCTCCCTTCTCGTAGCCCTGATAAGTACTGGATATTAAAATAACAGAGGCCAACTCTAGTCAACGAGCAGCTTCATGACAGAAATTATGCCAGTGACGCCTAGGGTATTTTCACAGCAAAGATATGCAGAGGTTTCTAGAAACCATCCACAATTTCAAATGAATAGTTCAAGAAGGCTGTGATACTTAGTTTTTGAAGTTTTGTTTTAAACTAAGCACATTAAAAAGAAATATTCCTACACCAAATTGCTCTTTAAGAAATCGAATGTCTCATATATTTTATTTCTCTCCACCAAAGACACACTTGGTGGGAGGAGCCCTACCCCGAAAGCTTAGGGGAAGAGGGACTTCAACTGTTTGCTGGAAATGACTGGGTGGATAAACTGACCCTGAGGGTTTTCTACAAGACAGTCTTTAGAGAATCTGACGGATTCGTTATACATAAGGACAAGGGAAGGAACATGGATAAGAATACAAGAAGAATTCGTATTTCTATAATTCCAGTCTGGAGAAATCTGCTCTGTATGTAATATACTTGGTAGTATTTATAGTGGAGAATGGAAGATCATGGTTCTCAGTGACCCAAATAAGGGGAAAATGTTATGATTAGATGTCACCACTATCAATTTAATTAGGTTTTAAAAGAAGGGGTCAGTCCACTTCACTGTTGGAAGTTGACATTAGGTCACGCCACAGAACTTGGTCACACTAAACCTATGATTGTGCACGTTCCTTCCAAGAAAGGGGATTTCAATTGTCAGATCTTTATGAACAAAAGAAATTTCATCAGAAATTGTAGCAATAATAATTTGGTTTTTGCTTTATACTTTTAGAAAAAAAATGATCTTTTTTGAGAAAACTTCTAAATGGTTTATAGTAGTTAGACTTTTGCTTTTTTCATTTCACAGCTTATAAAAGGAATTAATAAATTCACATTTGGAATGTAGAAGGGACTCTCATCTTTTCATGAATGAAAATTCCAGGGGTTGGGGATTTAGCTCAAGTGGTAGAGGGCTTGCCTAGCAAGCTCGAGGTCCTGAGTTCGATCCCCAGCGCTCCCCTCTACCCCCCAAAAAAGGAAAGAAAAAAAAAAGAAAATTTCTAAAATACTGTGAGGCACAAAACAAGATTTTCACAAAGTGACTTCTCTAGATTTGATGAACAAAAATTTCTCTTATAATTGGAAAAGTAGAACTTATAAGAGAAAATTTTGGCAAGATCTTGAGATTTATTGATGTCATATTGTTTAAATGTACAGCAAGGAAAAGTTCATTTCAAAATAATATTTAATAAAAATATAAATGAAAGACTCTGGGGCTTTCACCAGGTTCAACTTTACATTTGGCGTTTCAGGTAACAATACGATGACTTTCAAAAACTATTGAGGTACTCTATCCACATTTGCGGAGGTTTCCCTTGATTTTCGACCATTAGTTAATTACATTTTGTCTTGGGTGTTAGGAGCTTACACTCCCATTGAAGGGTATCATCTTGATTTGGTTGACTTCAACTTAGCAAGTGCTAACAGAGCATCAGCTATGGTCTGTGATCTGTTCTAGGAGCCAGAGCACTGATCCACTGGTCAGTCTTCAGTTCAGTACAGGAGAGAGAAACCTGTATTCTCCTCATAACAGAAAAATTTTTAAATAAAATACTGCAGGAGCAGAAGAGAAGGAGCAAATGCCTGTACCTCTGTTTGACTGGGCTTGAAATAATGAATAAGATTTTAAAATCAAATCCTTTGTGCCGTATTCTCCCACCATTCTACACTGTCCATTCTTCTTTGTGATCAATTTTATTTTTGGAATGAATGTCAGATTATGTCCTCTACCTGCCTTCCTATTGCCCTTAGAATAAGATCTACGGTCTTCTCTATGGCATGCGAGGCCTGCCATGATCTCATAAATGTTGCCTTCTTAGGCAGGCTTCCTAGACCTTACTGTCTAAAGCAATCCTCGTGGTACTACACTATTTTATATTCTTCCTGGCATTATCTGAAAACATTGTCCTCTTTCAGTGGTCTGTCTGCCACGCCATCCGCACGTCCCTAGGGTGTAACATTCGTGAGTGAAGAGCCCTGTTTGTCACGGTCACTAGTATTCCCAGTTCTACACCAGAAACTGATACATCTCAGGGATTCAGTCATCATTATGAATGAATAAATAATAACTCCAACATTTTCTGATTATTTCTGCTGCTTAAATAAGAGTGCAGAATCTGGTTTAGTTTTCTTTTTGTAAGGCGAACATACCAAATTATATTTCGGTGCTGTTTTCTTAACCTAATGATTTGCTTTTAAAAGAAGGCTAAACCTAGCATAATAGAAGACATAAGAAGTCTCCATGGTGTCTATTCCTTGGAGTCTTTGGCCAGTGGTGTTAGCCTTTCCTGGCAATAAATTCACAAATGTAAGGAAAATTTTTAAAAAATTTACCTCCTCCTCTTTTGTCTTCACAGTGCCAGTGTCTCCGAGTGTTCCCTAAAGAGGGCCCACAGGGTCAGTTTGCACATAACTAGCAAGGTTGAAACACTATTTCAATTTTGTTGCAATCTTCCTTTTATGGGAAGGCTAACATTCCAGTATTATTAAAAATGCAAAGCAATAAAACATAAAATGGCTTTCTTATTGCTAACATTTATGCAAAACCACTTAAAATGTTAAAAATATTAATCTCCTACCCTATGTAGCAATTAATGCTGCACAGAGAACTACAATTGTTTTTCCCCCCACTGGAAAACCACCAGCAATCCACATTCTCCTCTGCTACTTAATTAACACAACTATATATATCCTTCAAAGTCACAGGAAACCGGTGTAATTGCTTTTGTATATTCAACCAGTCTCCAATGAAGAACAGATTGTTAAATTAAATGCAAGTAATTTGAAGCTTTAAAAAAAAAATCAAGAATATAGGCATTTGTACCTCCGTACAATATGAGGTGACACAGAGGTCAGGGGAAGAAAAGGAAAAAAGTAAGAATTCCTGGACCAACATTTGATTCGCTATTGAATTATCAGGAATATTTAAAAAATCATCTGTCAGGAACAAATCATGTCATATAAAATAATTATACTTTATAATCAGCCATAACATTGTTGACAACATAGACGTGTGTCACATTGATTTGGAGATTCTGCATGCATGCGTGTGCGTGTGTGTGTGTGTGTATGTATGCGCGCGCGCGTGTGTGTGTGGAGAATAATGCTGAAGATTTTGAAAAACAGAAAAAAAAATCTAAATATAGATTGCATGAACAAGGTGGGAAGGAAAACAGTCATTTTTTACTTATTCATTCCTAGAACATGTAAAAGTGGAGAAAATGGAGATGTGGGAAAGGAGAGCAGCAGAAAGTGGGAGGAAAGAGATGAGAGGTATACTATGGGTCCCCATTATTTATGGATTCTGCATTTGCGAATTTGCCTACTCACTAAAATCGATTTGTAATCCTAAAATCAATATCTGTGATTTTTTTTCAGCTTTTGTAGACAGACACATGTGCAGAGCAATTAGAATATTGAATTGCGTGACACACAGTTGAAACCAAACAAGTTGAGTTCAGCTTTCTTGGTTCAGCTTTCATATTAAACAAATGTCCTGTTTATGGTATATTTAGCGCTGTGATTTTTCTGTTTTGGTGCTTGTTGTTGGTGATTTTGCCATTTAAACACCCAGACGACACCCCCCCAAAAAAAAAAAACCACGAAGCACTTTGCAGAGAAAATACTTGTGCTAGGTATACTTCATTTAGAAATGTGCTACAGTACTGTGAACTGTGAGTTCAATGTTGATAAGCTGATATTACATATTAAATAAAATGTCTTTAAGAGAAACAAACACAAAACAAAGTTATATGCTTATTCATTGATGAGACTGTTACGAATAAAGGTTTACAAGAATCTAACCTTGTATTTCTCCTGTGAACAGTAATTCAGTTTTTGGTAATTCCATTTTGTGATGATTTTTATAGAACATAACAATGTTAAAATATTGAATCCTGTGTGTGTACGTGTGTCTATACCTGTGTGTGGAGAGAGACAGAAGTGGAGATAGAACAAGAAAGTTACCTCATTGTATCTTCAATGTCAATTACTTATCTAGAGGCAGAATCAAATGAATAAATAAAAAGAAATACACCTGGAAGAACTGAGAGGGAATTTCAAAAGCTCATCAGTGTAAATCCTGATTAGATACATGAGGGACATGGTGCTGAGCCTAAATTTGAAAGGCAATACGTGGGAGTCTTATGCACATTTGAGCTCACACCCTCTTCTGCAAGCTTCATTGTGCATCTTTAACATGGAGAAATACTCTTTTAGGATCGTAGGATGAGTTAGATAAAAAAATCAAAGCCTAAAGAAGAGCATGTTTTCAAGTATCCAATAAATATTTTGATTATAATTAAATGACTCTCCAGACTTCCATTTACTCCGAAATTTGCTGATAGACTGGTTTCTATCATCCCCTGTGTTCGCCCATCACCTGTACCATGCTTTCTCCATGGTACTGTTCTGGGGCCACTGAGGTAGGCTACTCACTTCTATAGGCCATTGTGATGGGGGGTGTGGAAAGGTTCATGTTGCCGCTTACTCTTCTATAGCATGGAATACTGAATCAGAGGACAAGTAATGCCAGCAAGTGGTTAAGAGAAAGAAGGAAATCTGCATCAGTTTTCTCTTAAAGAAAAAATATTTCCAAAGACCAAATGTAAGACATCATACTAACTTCTACCTATCCACTAACCAATCATCAGAATTCGTAAAATAAAGTAGACTTGATTCCCACGAAGAGAGTAAAGTTTACTTATGTAAGAAGGGAGGAGTTTTATTCTTCCTCCTTTCTAATAAAGAAAAATGTCTTGATATTTACTTTATCCAATATAATTACTTATGTTATCAAACAACTTTAAAATTTCCAGAAGCCATTTATTTTTAATGCAGAATCATACCAAAGTTGAAGACAGAGGCCTACACACGTTAAAATTTGTTAGGATTTAGGCTAATAATTTGATTTCACTTTTCACTAGGGTACCACAGAAAGCAATAAAATTATAGTGCAACACTGTGAAGGTTAATTTTGTGCCTACTATGTTGGGCCATGCCCAGGCATCTAGTTAAACATTGTTTGAGGATTTTCTGTGTGAGTGTTTCTAGATGAGATTATATGGGAGCCTGCGGGCTCACTAAAGAATGTTGCCTGCCCCAACGCAGATGGGCCTCATCCGATTCACTGAAGGCCTGCACAGAATGGAAAGGTTGATAAGGGGAGAATGTATTCTTTCCTTGCCTTACTGTCTTTGAGTTGGAAGATCAGTCTTCTCCTGCCTTTGGACTTGGACTTATCAGTTCTTCCACTTTGATTCAGGTCCTGGGACTCTAACTGGAGCTACACTCTCAGTCTTCCTTGTCTCAGACCTTCTTGCTCAGACCATAGTTACACCATTTACCTTCTGGGTCTCCAGCTTGTTGCTGGCTGCAGATCTTGGGATTTTTCAGCCTCTATAATTCCTAATACTTTATTATAAATCTCCGTCTCATATGCAGTATTATATCATATCCATACAGACCTTTTGAGAAATTCTGTGCAATATATGATTAATAATAATTTAAAAATCTATGGTTGGGGATTTAGCTCAGTGATTAGAGTGCTTGCCTTGCAAGCACGGGGCCTGAGTTCGATCCCCGGCACCACAAAAAAAAAAAAAAAAAATCTATTACTTCACAGGTCAGATGGAATAATTCAGGAAACAACTGCTACTTTACGATATATAGCCAATCACTTTCTATCAAAATGAGTGAGTGGTACAGAACAAAAGAATTAAATCCACAGACTTTATAACTTTGCAGTCTGGATTAGATCAGATAATACTGAATAGTACACTGAAGAAGGTTTCTCCCTCACCAACAAAAGGATTCTGGCAAAAGTTTGTATTTTCATCAAAGGAAGCTCACCATTAATTATTTCTCTTTAAATTCATTCAGTTGGCTGTCTACACTGGCTTAATTTTTTTATGCAGAATTACTGGATTATATATGTTTGATTTTTTTCTCACAATTATAAAATTTTTTAGCAGTATATATTTGCAGCACACGATGATTACATTCATTGCGGGAATTAGCATATGTACATCTAAATTCTGTTTTTTTTTTTTCCTCTTATCTTCTACTCCCCTTTTCTTCCAGCATCAGATTCATTTATTTTATAAATCTTTATAAAGTTAATTATCATACATATAGATTAATAACCAATTTAATAAGCCAAAATATAAAACATATAAAGTAATTATACTAAGCCAAGGTACATTTTTAGCTACATCGTTCATGTTGCACTACAATAATTTTCTTCTCTTTCACTTTTTTCCTATTATCTGTCTTTCACATTGTAGTTTATTTATATATAAAGTTTCTTATATGAGAGAAACCATGTGATATTTAAGCTTCATGTTTGATTTACTTCACTTACTGCTTTTAAATACAAACCATGTCAAACAACCCTTGCTCAAAGCAAATGTGCCTGTAATATAGTTCCATATAACATATTCACTGAAAAAATGTAGGTTATTTTTCGCATTTAAATCAAATAATGGTACATTTTAACCATTTATGTTGACTTCGATATAGATATATTTTCATGAATAGGATTTATACTAATTCCTCAGAAGTTAACTAACAAATAGTGTTTAATAATGTAACTTCTTAAAAGTATTCGATCAATGATAGTATGATCTTTGCTATTTTTTAATTTTGCACTGATGTAGATTAGGGCACACCAGCAGAGGAGACAAGACTACAGTTCAGGGAATTGGTCTAATTGCCCACTATTTATTGTATATTTGAAGACTAATGAACATTAAGGCATAAGATTTCACTTCACTGAATTTCATAAATATTACAAATAGGTGAGGAGACTATAAGTAAGTCATCAGATTTACTAAATGTAAATGTTTATTTTTATCCATTTCTAGAGTAAGATGAAAGCATTTCTCACCCCCAGAGTGTAGGGCTAATGCATGAAAAGACCATTAAATGCCCATCATTTAAGCATAACTGTCTCCTGTCTATATGTCTCAAAGCTGTTTTTAAGGCATTTAAGCTTTTCAATTTATACTGAACACCCACCAAGAGATTTCCTGTTAAATTTAGTGCAGTATTTTAAATGATCACAACTTGATTTTAAAGAAATTTTAGAGTAAAAGTAATTTCTAAAGATACCACTTACATAACTTTTCTCAATGCATCACTGGCTCTGAATAGTGACTCTCCAGTTTAAATCATTAAAAGACTTTCGGAATCACCAGGCAGCTAAAACTTTGCTTAAATCTGATGAAAATCCTAAAGACTTAATCAGTGACAACATGACAAAATAATTTTTGGTATGTATCTGCATTTGAAAGAGGTGGTGTTTAACAAAATGTTGTGGAAACAACAGAAAAAGCAATGGAAAATTTTCAAATAAGAATTTAAATGATTTCTGTTTTTTGATAAAAATTTGGGGCTGTTGGAAATATTATTGGACAGGATGTTATTTTGTGAACAAGGGGACCTAGAGGTTTAAGACGGAGAACTTTGGAATTTCACCTGGCAGGAGCAGAGGAGAATTGGGAATGATAGGCTGGCTCTCCAATGAAGCCAGAAAGCTGAGGTGGAACACAAAGGAGCTATTGATGGCTTTTGTCTGTGGCAGACAGAAGCCTAAGGGAAGGGTGACTGCTTTCTCCTTGTGTCATGAATGTCAAATGGTAGAAAGTTTTATGTTTGTTTCTGACATTAGGCAAACAAAACCCTTTTGAGTACTGAATTAGGCTCTTGTTTTGAGCCTGCAAACTGCTACTCCTTCCTCTTGATGAGCACTGATCTGATTGTAGCCTTTTTCATTTCTGTGGTGTTAACAGTGCAGGGAATGTGGCTAGGAGTCTTGAGACAGGTCCACTGACCCTATCTCCCCAGAGTCCATATATATTTTGGAATTGTCTTTCTTTCTCTACTTTCTTTTTCCTTTCTCTTATTTTTTCAGGGAAGAGACCATTTCAGGAGCATCCTGATCTCTCTGCATAAATGAACTATACAAGTTTGGCCTTCTAAAGCCAGTTTAGCAAAAGGCCCTTTTTTCATTTTCTCTGGAGAAAGATATTACACTATCACCACGATTCAGCTTTGCTTGTCTGGGCCTGTGCAAATTGTGAGGGAAAGAGTCCTTTGAGGGAGACCTTCCTGTTGCCTTTGGTCCCTGTGATCTGAACTCACTTGAGGTTCCAAATTTGATGACTTGGCAAGAAAAGATAAATCAGTGTTTTTAAAGGCATGGTAAGGATGGTATTCTTGTTGAGAGAGTCATAGATTGGGGGAAAAAAAAAAAACTGAGGTCATTTTTAAATCCCTTGATTATGGCAGACTTTTAAATATATACATTCACTTTGAATTAAAAGAATCCAGAGAAATGAGAATAATTTTTCTTTTCTGTGGCCAGACTTTGAAGCAGAGAAATGTGGAACTAAAAGCAAATAGCATAACCTGTTTTAATCAAAAGGAGTCTAGCAAGAAACAATCAATTAAAGAACAGTCTGATTCTCTGCGACATCAATGTATGAAAATCTGTTAGACGCCAGATTGTGTCTCAAGACACATATGATGAACTGAACAAAATGACCTGCTAATAGCTTTTACGGGTAATAAATGCATCATGTTATTGGTAATTCTGCAGATGGTAAATCAAGCTAATATCGAAGCTGAAACAAGCTACTTGTTAAATATAGCTCAAAATGATCTTCTATGTTATTCAAAAACTGTATTGTACAGAAAAAAAGATGATTACTCCTTATATTTCTAAGCATCTTAAATGGATAAACAGTCCCTTCTGCTATAGAGGCGTGTTAATTTTTAAATCCTTTGGAGAGAGCATGCCTGAAGTAAATTTAAGCTGGAAAACACTATGTTTATTCAGACTATGAACAGAAACTAAAATGTAAAACCTATGCCGAAATTGAAGTGTGACTCTACTGCACACAATGCACATTAAGTGATATTTTCAATCAACATTTGGAAAGCTGACCTGGCAAATTTGAACATTTGAGCACAATACATATTAACAAATAATGGAGGGGTGGACATGCTATTCATATTATCGACTCTCTTGAATAATCTGGCATATAGATAATACTTTAGGTTCGGTTTTATTGCTATCAGATTCGAAGTAGATGGTTACACAATTCTTGGGAGAAAGGAGAGGTAGAAAAAGAAGAGATAAGACAATGCTCCAAGAGAGTATTTCTATAGGAAATAATAAATTGGCTACCAATAATATACAAGGGAAAATTCAACCAAATGAAAGAAAAAAATTGGCTTTGCAGATGGTCAGATTAGACCATTTAATCCCAAAATGGGCTTCTTCCATCATTAGTTGGTTATTTTTGATGTGAAATATCTCATTTTGCCATCTATGGGTCGTATAAGTGAACTTGCTAATAAGATCAGTTCACTATAAGTATTTTAAAAGCATTTCACACATACATACAGAAAGTTGTTCATAACAGCTTTATTTTAAATGAAAGTAATTTAAATTTTATTTGCTTTCAGATATATTTGTATTTGTTTTCATGTATACATTGCTGCATATGATGTCTTTAAATAAATATACAGATACATGTTTACATTTTACAATGTTATGAACTGCTATTCTACTGCAATTATAGGAACCTATACTAGTTTATTCAGAGTGAAAAAATGTTTTTTCCTCAAGGTTATATATGTGCATGAAATTATAATTGTAGTGTTTAGTTGAGTTCAAGGTCTAGAGTCTTAGTAATTTGATTGTATTTTAGCTCTACACATTTCTATTACCAGAACATCTTAAAGAAAATCAGTGTGTTAAATTTCTGGTTTTTTAATAGTAACAAAATATTAGCTCTTCATCAATTCTATGACATAACTTTGAAGATAGGGACTGCAATCTTATCTTTTAGCTGTGAAATATCACCTTGTTGGAGGAACAGATGTTACGATCCATTAGCATTCATTAATTCACCACATAATCAGAAATTTATAATAGGATTAATCTTAGGCCAAATTATGAAGCTGAGGATCACTACAATTTGCAGTCCCTCAAATTCCCCTAAGCAGTCCTTTTCACCAAGATTCCTGAGGACTTCCTAAGTGTTTTTTTTTTTTTTTTTTTTTTTTTTTCCCCTAAGTCTTTTTAAGGATTTGCATCTTTCTACTTTTTCTTTTAGGTGCGGGGATTGAACCCAGGGCCCCACATACACTAGGCAAGTATGCAAATACTGAACTACACTGCCAGCTAGAGTCTTTTGTCTTTATCTAGGATCTCTCATTAGCATTCACCACCTTTATCTGGCTTCCCCATTAATTCAGTTCACTCGAACAGTACCATAGAGGCAAGAATGAAATAGTATCTCTGCATTTTTCAAGGATGTTTTCAGCTTAGAATAACAGAAAATACAACTGAAAGTTGCCTACTCAGCAAAGACGTTTGTTACTTTACATAAAAAAAATATTCAAAGGTAGGGCAGGTCCAGTGTTAGTTCATTAGTCAGCTCAAAAATAGTTACCTGGGGGGACTTTTCAACCAGGTGAGAGAGAGGCCCGGCACTGGGACAAAGCCTGCAAAGTGAGCCCGCGCGCCGGCAAGGTCTGAACCCATTAACATACATAAAATCTATGCCTCCTCTCTGGTGACACTGTACTATCTTCTGCTGTTCTCCCACCAACATTCTTTTTTTTTTTTTTGGAGGGGCTGTCTGTAAGTTTGTTTTTTCCTCCTCTTTCTTCTCCCATTGTCTCTCTTTTAGCCTTTTTCTTTTTAACCTTTCCCTCTCTGAAGTCAACATTACCAAGTAGAGCCAACCATGACCTCGTGTTTGAAAATAACCATGGAGGACTAAAGGTTATAAGAACTAAGAAATACATATACC